>BMAW01112575.1:0-34144 GCA_019974015.1 Nephila pilipes
TTGTAATAACAGTGAAATGTTTGAAAATATTATTTCTAAAATTAAAAGTGTATTTAAATTGCAAAAAAATAAGAACACATTTTTTGGTATGGAAAATGTAAGAGAAGAAAATAATATCAACTTATCATAGACTGAATATATTGAATCCTTATAGATTGAACATAATTTTGAAAATTATTCATCGGTGAAAACACCAAATGTTAAGAGAGAAGATAAATTTCCCACTTACAAATGAAATTATTGATCTAACTATATATCAGGAATTAGTAGGTGAACTTCTATATTTGGCTAATAAAACATGTTATGATATATCATTTGTCAGGACCTCCTTTATCTCAAATTAATCACAAACTAGAAAAAAGGCTTTATCTTTCGGCAAAATGAGTGATGAGATGTTTAAAAGGCACAAAGGATAAAAATTTGAATTTTAAAAAATTATTTTGAATGCTTCTTCTGATGCTAGTATATATATGTGTGTGCATATATGTACGAGGGGTATTCAGAAAGTAAGGAACGTTTCCGTCTGACGTCGTTAGGTACGCCGATCACGTATATTTTGATGTCTGCGTGCTCGGCATCTCAGTCGGAGTCCAGCCATCACAACGGGAACATTTCCAAGCTACCCGTTTTTTCAATATTCAAATTTAAAATGTGCTCTGCAATTGAAAATCCCGCCAGTCGTGAGGTGCGGTCTGTGATACGGTTTTTGTTGGCAAAAAACCTAAAACCTATGGAAATTTATCGACAAGTGTGTGAAGTGTACGGAAGCAACGTAATAAATGAAAGTTCAATCCGGAAATGGTGCACTCAGTTTAAAAATGGTCGAACTAACGTTCACGATGAAGAGAAGAGTGGACTCCCTAGCATTGTGACTGACGAACTGGTCGCTAAAGTTGATGAAAAGATTCATGAAAACCGCCGTTTCACAATAACGGAGCTTTCGCTTAGTTTTCCATAATTTTCACGGACTTTGTTGTTTGAAATTGTCACACAAAAGCTAGGCTACCGGCGGCAGAATTCTATGACGAATGAATTTCAAAGCTTGTCCACCGCTATGATAAGTGCCTCAATTTGTTTGGTGACTATGTAGAAAAGTAGAATTTTAGTCGCACTTTCTGATGTATATAATAATTTTTTTTTTCTTGTTCTTACTTTCTTTTTAATTCCAAAACGTTCCTTACTTTCTGAGTAGCCCTCGTATATATATATAAATGTATATATATATATATATATATATATATATATATGTGTGTGAATGTGTGTGTATGTATGTATGTATTTCTTTGTATATTATATAATTAAAATCCTTTCTTTCTTTTCCATTTTACTTCTATTCATTTTCGTAAGTAAATAATTCACACCTTGTCAACTTTTTCAAACAACTGTTATATAAAAATAATTTTATCATTGGATCTTGAGATTTTTCTCATTTTTTTTTTTTTTTAAATTTTCATTAAATGTCAAAACGGATCATAGTTTGAGTAATTACGCTTTTTGCAGACGTATTGTTTTCAGTTGCGTTGAATAACTTCATTCAATTTTATAAACATTATTCATATTACTTGTTTCAAATTCACTGAATTTCCATCTATTATAATGGACTAAAATTTTAGAATCTGATTTCAGACAAATGTTATAATTTGATTTATTCCTAGAGAAGAGGAAGAGAGGGGAGGTAGAGCACATTTACGGTACGTAAGTTTTATTGATATAAAAGTGTTTTAAGGATTAATAGGTTCAAAATGTCAGAATCCCATTGGCTAATCATTCTAATACTGGTTGAAATTGATTGAAAAATTGTGAGGAACTAATATATTTCTTTAGAATATCTAAACAGAATTTCATCCTCGTCTTAGAATATTATATATTTTATTCCCTGAAAAAAATATCTGTTTGTTTATTTAACAGGATATTTGTACTGGATTGTGATTTAAAAGTATACCAAATTTCTGTACTTTTTTTGCTATTCTTGATGCATTGTACTTTTTAACACAATCTACCGAAATTGTGTTAATCAATACCTGTTTTTCAAATGCATTTAAAATTTACATGAGAGAGAGAGAAAAAATTCCTATTTGGATAGTGTAATAGCTTAAAAGTAATTTTTTTAAGTATATAGATGCATCTTCTCTTAAATGTGCTGATCAGTGTTGATAAATATTAATAATGAACTAAAATAACGTTCTGAGAGAAGTAGGTTTTTGATTCTAAATAAATAAAGCCTTTTTTTTCTGAAATTTTTTTTAATTTTTTTTTCTTTTTTAATTGTTTTCAATCTTTTTGCAATCAACTTAATAAAGTATTTACCTGAACGCCCAATTGATTTTTTCTAGGATAAAATTCATAAATATTATGATCTTTACCATTAAACAGAATTTCTGAAAAATAATTTCTATTCAAAAATAGGTTTTGTAAAGGGAACACATATCCTTATTAATACAATTTTATAATAAAGATCTTTATTAAATATTTAATTTTAAACCTATGTAAGCCCGGAATTTTATCCACATTGATTATTTTTCTAAAATCATGCTACATTTTATTATGAAAAATCATAAGAAAGCAATAAACCTTTTAACGCCTGAGCCAATTAACATTCTAAAAGGTGATTTATGAATACTAGTATCTTATTTCTTCGAAAAAGAATCTTCATGAAATTTGTAGTGAAAAAAATTAGCGTTCTTTCAAATATCCTGTGAGCTTTTCCAAAACAAATTTAGGTTTACAAATGAGAAAAATATTGCTCTCTGGTTTTCTCCATGATATTACTAATGAAGGATTTCCTCAACTTACAACTGAGTTCCATTCCAAAAGCACAGGTAGTTAATCCAATTAGAAGTCAGTCGGCTTTCGATTCTTAATTACTATTATCACTCAATAAATTAATTTAAAAACTCTATATATAATTAAAATACATTCTATAACAAAGAAAATGACACAAAATGAAGGAGTTGTCCGATTGAGATAAAAATTATTGGATGAGCAGAACATACATAGAAAAAAAAAGACTTAAATTTCAAAAGAATTGAATCATTTACTTCAGAGTTTGGCTATTACAAAAAAATAAGGAAGTGAATAAGATGTTGGTCCACCTCTAAATTGGACGCAAGCTGTCACTCGAGGTGGCATAGATTGATAAAGTTCCTGGATAGTGTCCTAAGAAATTTCGAACCAAAATGTTTCCAGCTGTTCGGATAAATCATCAACATCCGAGATGGTTGCAATAGACTTTCCATAACGTCCCAAATGTGCTCTATGAAAAATAGATCAGGCAAACCTAGCTGGCAAAGGAAGTGTAGGGAAAGCTTGCAGATAACTCATAGCAACAAGTGACGAGTACAGAGGGTTTTAAAAGTACATCTTTGGTGTCGCAAAAGGAATGTTAACACAACAGGTCGTAGTACGTGGTCTACGTACCACAGTGCTGTTATTGTGCCGGAAATGAATACCGAAGGGATCAGGCTATCAAAAATGATGGCACCCTGGATCATAACACACTTTGGTGTATCTGTGGGACGTACGATAGTAAGAACCGGGTTCCCATGATTCCCTGAACGCCTCCAAGCAATCTGTGATTGTCTTCAAGACAATTGGAAACGTGAATCATAACTAAAGACGTCCCCAGTCAGCGCAGTTCCAAATTGACTGAGCTCGACACCTCTGTAATCGGACTTGACGTTGTACAGGCATGAGAGCTAAGTGGCATGATAAATCGGCACGAGCGTAAATTCCTCTACCTCAGTCGTCTGTCGAGGATCATGTTGGATACATGTGTGCAAGTTACACGGTGGATAGTTATTAACGATGAATCCGGTGCAGTAACAGCTGCTCTAACAATCTGTCTGTCATTCCGTTCTGTTGTGTTCCTCGGTCGACCGCTATCGTTTTGACGCTGATATCTGCCATTGTTGATCCTGCCAGCATCATCTAATCATCACTTCAACCCAGATTTCGAGTGATTGTTCGATTAGTTTAACGAGCCTCTTTCGTTCCGATATAACGACCTCTTTCAAACTCTGACATTTGCATGTAATGTGCGCATATCCTTCGGCGAGGCATTGTTATAGCCTACGGAAGATATCCACAGTCGAATTGCAACCGAACTTTTGACCATTTGATTGAGAATCACTCTTTATATGCACCTGCTGAATACGCAGTTCCAATGCGCTGGAGCTTCCACTATCCATTCTTTTGACATCAATGTTTAATCATTTGCATATTCTATCCCAATGTCGTTGCATACACAATTCCATTCCAATCGAGCAACCCTTGCTCGGTGATTCCAATATTTTATTATGGAGTATATATAAATTTAATACATACATAAATACAAACATAAATAAAGTACATAAATTAAACATATATTATATATACTATATTGCATGTACAGTAATCTTAAATATAACTTAAAATTACTTGACGTAAATCTAGAAAACAACAATTGAACACCATATGAATACATGCATACGCAAACGAATAAAGAGTTTCAATAAAATTGTTCTTTCTGCTTCTGTCCTTTAAGAAAATAATTAATCTTAAAACATTAGCGTCACGTTTTATCACCAGATCAAGCGAGCTATTTTTAGGCCATAGAAGTTTTTGATGCATCATGCGACACAATTTTATAGAGTTAGTGAACAGAAATTTATTCATGCATGAAACAGATTTAAATTAAATGGAAACCCTTTCTACTCGAACCTTTAAATTTCATTAACACAAGTTGTCTTATAGATTACTGGAATACTTAGAATGCAATGTTGACAAATTATGCAAGATTGGGTTTGGTCAAAATGCCTCGTTATACGCATTTTGCTTTTGTTGATATTGCTCGATATTACATCTTTGGTAAAAGGGTTTTCCTCAAAATGTGCTAAAGGCCTCTTTTTTATGAATTGAAAAAAAATATTAAGTGATTTAAGATTTATTATCAGTTTCAAAAAGATTTTAATGTATTTGAATAGATTTTTAAAAATCTGTTGTGTCTAATAAATTTATTCATTTCCATTTGAATACATTCACCATGATCAAGAAAATTTTCATTTACTTAAATACCCAAATAAATTTTAGAAAAATCTTATGATTTAACCCTTCAATGGTTATGAATGAGCCCAGCTCGTCAACCGAATAGCATGCCACAATGGACACAAACGAATTCAGCTCGTCCGAAGTTTTTCGACCCACAAACGGTTGCAGCCGAAATCTACTTGGGCGGCAAGATTTTTCCCCAATGGACGCTGAAGAGCTGAGGTCGTCCGCTTATATTATCCTGCGTTATTTGTATTACAAACGATATTTACTGGCTAAATTAACTTAATATTATAGCTACAGATAGTGGTAAGGGTACTGTTAATTTTTTACATAATAAGGAAAAATGTTGCTGGTCTAATTGATAATCTAGTTATTTTTTGTGTTATTTGACGGGAGTTTGTTACTGAAAAATCGCGCATTTATTGTAAAGACTGTAATGATTTGTTATGTGCAATTCTATGCTTTAATGTGTATCACACGCAGAAAGAATTTTAGATAAGTGTAACAATTAAAAAAAGCTTTATGAAGCTTAAATTTGTACTCCTTAAAGCTTAAAATTGCGTGTATTTATTGAGATATTTTAATTTAATGTTTTACAAATTAATATTTATAAAATTTAAAATTTACTGAATTATTTAAAAGTGTGAGTTAAATTGCTGTAAATATTACATTAATATGTTACAAATCATTGCTTAAAAATTCTATATTTTAGAAACTAAAATTTGTAGTATTTAGAATTTACTGATTTGTTTAAAAGTGAAAGTTAAAATTTGTGTAAATATTATATTAATATAAGGCAAATAATTGTTTCAAAATTTAATATTTTAGAACCTAATATTTGTATTTTTTCTTTCACTGAACTGTTTAAAAGTGCAAGTTACAATTGTGGTAAATATTGCATTAATGTACTTCAAATATTTCTCTTAAAGCTATCTTTAAAAGCAAGCGAGCTGTCCTTATCACCTTCAGAAGCGAGTGACATTTCCGTAGGCCACTAGGGAGAAAAAGGCCGCCACTTTCAGCGACCGTTTGATCGTAGCGTTGCGCATCGTAGGACAGCGAAAACTGATGATTCGCCTAACCGTTAATGGGTTGATCATGATTTTTCTGAAAATAGATTTATTCAAACTTATTCAAAGATAAATTCTTTATTTTTAAGCATTATAATTAACGTATTTGTTATATTATTTCAGCCGAATTTGAGATTTCTTCTTTCACTGCTTTTTCTCAAATATTGATATCCTTGTTCCTGTATCTAAAACACCAGAGTACTGTGATGGTTGCGTCTGAACAAAAGCTGGTTTCGAGTTGGTGGTGATTGACGAGGTTTCTTATCTAACTGCATGAAGTAGTAAAGAAAAGTCCAGAAGGTTGCTTCTGCAATTCCTGTGCATGCCCAAACAGAGATCCCCAGCCAACAACCCATCAGACCTCCGATGTAGCTAAAAACGTCCATTCCCTAAACAGGATGTACAAATGTAAGTAATTTTGATGTTTACAACGAAATGTAAGTATATATGATTACCTAAAATGATTCATATTGAAATATGTATTTACACCTTAGAAAATACATATAAAACACAAATTAATTACCTTTTTACTTCCATGCGCTTACCATCTATAAATACCGAAATGACCTCCTCTAATAAATCTAGCGATCTTTTTACTCTCTCGTTGGGTTTTTGTTTTTATTAAAATCGGTTGAAATATCTTCAATTCTCTTGGCGACATGTTCCTATTTTCGATTCTACTTCTTGACAGGCAAATGTAATCTTTCACTAATTTTTCACTTTGCATTTAAATCTAGGTCATGTATTTTTTTACAACTATTTACGTGATCTTCTTCGTTTCTAATATCGAATATTTGGTGTATATTTACGAAAGAAGTCCATTTGGATCGTAACACTTATCAGTCACTTGTTCAGTCTTGAAACACCACTTTGATTTTTCATAGTAATATATCAGAAAATACTTTGTAAGAAATAATGTGGTGCAATTTTATCCTTTTTTGAGAGAGGAAAAATTAATTTTCAAATGGAGAAGGGAAACTTATGTCGCTAGGAAGAAGTAATAAAGGAGTTTCATTTCTTCCATTACAAAAATAGTGATCAAACGATAATTTATTGCTAAATACTTTACTATGATATGATTATGTAGAAACATTTAATAAGTAGGATTTTTTATTTCCATTGTATACAATAACGATTGCAGATTTTATGACAAAATTGTGCCCATTATAAATTGAGTTGATTTCGGATGTTAAATAGAAGTTTGAAATTTAAATGTATGTATAAAAATGTCTTACATTTGTTAAGAGACGTTTATTTAGAAGAAAGTCTCTTATATTCAAAACTTTCATTAATACTTTAGCAGAGTACTTAAGTAATTTATGTCATAATGTCTAAGTAGACATTACGAAGTAAATTGCGTGATTATATAAAAAAAATGTAATTTAACCTGAAATCACATATTGACACAGAAAACATACTCACCATCACAGCTATGTTTTTTTTTAAAAAAATAAATGGATTTTAGGCGGAAAGTAATGTTGCTTCAATCTATAGAAAACAAAGTATAAACAAAGTGAAATTTATAGTACATTATTTCGCAACGGTATCTAAAACAATTAAGAATACTTTTTTTAAGAGTTCCTTAGCCAAAAATTAGAGAATAAGACATTATAAAGATGCTAAACAGGGCGTTTGAACTCCTGAAAAATCCGAAATTATGATAAAGAAAGTCTTACCGAAAATACTTAGATGTTAGCGTGAATGAATATTGTCACTTAGAAAATACACGTAAGCAAAAAAAGAGCCAGTAACATTCTCAATATGTGATATTATTCTGTAAATTAATTCTAAAGTAATAAAAGTATAAATTTTACTTTCAATTAATTTAATCAAGTACTCACAAGTAAGATATAGCAACAATAAATAAAAACCTATCTCCACTTTATTACGAGAAGTATATATATATATATATATATATATATATATATATATATATATATATATATATATATATATATATATATATATATATATAGAGATATATATATATATATATATATATATATATATATATATATATATATATATATATATATATATATATATATATATATATATACACGTAGGGTGATCTAAAAAAAAGTTTACAAGCAGAAGCAGTAAGTAGCGTCAGTACGCAAACACTTAAGAGCGACAGTAATGGCACGACGTCTAGAAAAGTGGTCTCGCATAGAGGTGCAAGCCGTAATTCGATTCTTATGGGCCAAGAATGTGGCCGCATCCGAAATTCACAGACAAATCGTTGAGGTATACGGGGACAAAGAAATTAGTAGACAACAGGTAGCGAAATGGTATCGTTCTTTTCAAGCGGGCGGGGAGCATGTGGAAAACCGCAATATGGAAGTGAGCGGCCGTCCAAGTTCTTCAAGGACGGATATCAACACGGCACGTGTTGAAGAAATCATCCAAAGGGGTCGACGAGTAACCGTGCGTGAGATTGCCTCAGAGTTGGACCTGAGTTATGGTTACGTTCAGCGTATCGTAACCGATGAGTTGCGATATTCCAAAGTTTGTGCCCGCTGGGTTCCACGTGCGTTGTCCGCGGAGCATAAAGCCACTCGAATGATGTGCAGCCTCACATGTCTACAGCGATACAATTCAGACGGCCAATACTTCATTGATCGCATCGTTACCGGTGATGAAACATGACTTCATCGCTTCACCCCACATCCAAAAGAGCCACGATGGAGTGGAAACACGCTAGATCACCGACGAGGAAGAAGTTTAAGGTCACACCCTCTGCCGGTAAAGTGATGGCAACCATTTTCTGGGATACGACAGGTGTTATCTTAATCGAGTATTTGGAGCGTTGCCATACCATTAATGCCGATCGTTATTGTGCCACCTTAACGAAATTGCGTGAAGCCATCCGACTCAAACGGCCTGGATTACTGAGCAAAGGCGTCATTCTTCTGCATGACAATGCCAGGCCCCATACAGCTCGCCAGACTCAGGAATTGCTGCAAAGGTTCAAGTGGGAGGTCTGGAATCACCCTCCTCCATACAGCCCCGATTTGGCCCCAAGTGACTATTTCATTTTTCCGGCGTTGAAGCGAAACTTATCCGGAACACGGTTCACCTCAGACGATGCAGTGAAAACATCTGCCGAGAAATGGCTCAATGAGCAGGGCCCTGATTACTACCAAGACGGGATAAGCAAGTTGTTCGAACGTTCTGACAAATGCCTAAATAAGTTTGGCGACTATGTGGAAAAGTGAAGGCCAGATGTGTCTCTTGATTCCCATTTGTATCTTGTTTCTATTGTTAATAAATACTTTTTCATTTGCCTTGTAAACTTTTTTTTGGATCACCCCTCGTATATATATATATATGAGGAAAAAGTGCTCTTCACTTCAGTTCATGCTTTAATACATGCGTTATCGAGAATAAAAATTGTTTGCAGGTGGACTTCTTCTGTCGACAATAGTTAAAAGCAAACTGCGGGTCAAAATTTAATAGGAGGCATCAAGTGAATGAATATGTTTCATGGCACAAGGAATCGATTCTACTCTTACTCTATTGCCAGAAAAAGAGTATCGCTACAGTATGTAGCAGGCATTGTGCAAATGAGAAATGTGATGCATACATTAACATAATCACTGGCAAGTTCCATTAAATACCAGCATCTAACACCTTGAGGACTATGAAAGTTTGATAAGAGCCAAATACGGATCGTGGGTGTAAAAAATTTTGGAATCTTCAAATTACAATTGAAGACTTCACAAATCAGTTTCCAGAAAATTGTAATAGCATTCAAACCATAGAAATATTGCATAATACTAGATTACACAAAAATATGCTCTCATAATATCCGTTATTAATTACTTAATAATTCATTTCCAATTACTCAATGGAGTCGACAGACTTTTACCAAAGTTGGAGAATACTATTGCAAACGAATGAAACTGCAAAGAATGTACTCTCTAGCATGCGCTAGTGTTTGCTTCAATTTGGTCAAGAAGCACCTTTTGTGAGATATTAATCTGTTGCTGCAAGATCATATCACACAGAATGGATTTTGGATTGTTGCATCTCGTAAAATGCCCTTACTCAAACAAATGTAAATTTTAAATTTGATCAGATTATATCATGCTTTTATGAGACATAAATTACTTAATTTTGAATTAATGTTGCAGAAGATCGGCACGAGAGCATTTGTCGATGTACCTTGTGACATTAGGCTATACGTTATTTTCTATTCACTGACCTCGCGGACTTTATAGTTCTTTTAATTGCAAAAAATTGTAATTTTTTCCACGAACAACCACAGAAAGGAGAGCGAAAGATAGGCGACCGATGTACAAAAATACGTATGACCAGAAAGGACGTTCGGTGGTACGTTAACAAAAATACAGTCAGTTAAAATAACAGGAAATCGAATAATGGAGGTCCTCGATAGCGTAGTTATCAAAACTCTCCTATAATAATTATTAACATGAAAGTAAGACAGATAAATATTCCCCATCTCCTCATGGTCATTTAAAACACGTTCGTCACAGCGTTGTGTATTTTGGAGACTGCGAAATCGTTTGTTTAACTTCCATTCTGTAATCGATATTTTCATTGTGTCAAAGGCCTAACATCTAATATTTAAATGTTAGAAGCGCAAGTGAAAATATGTAAAATACTTGGGCGCGTGACTTTAACCGTTTGTACCAGAAACTTAAAGAAAGAAATCAATTTCATATTGTCGAAGGTTTTCAATACCCTAAAGGTTTTTCTACACCTCTTAGGTGTAGATTTAATGCTTGGTTCCAGGATTGCCCTGGATTTTGAAAGATACATTTTGGTGATAACTAACGCTAAGACACCCAAGTGCAACGTAGACAGAACTAAAGCTCTACAAAGGTCGTTTTCTAATGGAATGACACTACCACCAAAGATAATTGTCCCTCATCGACCACTGCCGAAAAGAGCACCGACTTCGCCACAAGAATCTCCAGTTCCCGCCCAGGTATCAAAGGGAGAAGAATCATTTCACCCTTACGCTTGATGAACAGACGACAAAAATGCCAGTTACTGTGATCATTTCAGAGATTTCCCCACCAGACATTCTCGAGGACAATCAAGGAGCCCTTGCGTAACAGAAGTTCCAAGAAACAGATGAGAACACCAACACTCCACATGCAGGAAGAGAGAGAGCATTCCTCGAAGACAGATGGAACGCACGACCTTCACAACAAGGAACCTTGTAGGCGAACTTCTTATTTCATCAGAGATCTCTTTCCCAACGATTCTTCTCTTATTTTTCAGAAACATTCTGCTCCCTGGCACACACTAAAATTAGCGAAAGAGTGGTTTCTGCAAAGAGTACTGAATTATTGTCGTAGCCAGGAAACAGTCTTGACCTCCATCCTATCGAAAACTTGTTGCACCGTTTGAAACCTATCGTCCAAACGAGACTCCCATCAAATAAAAGAGAACTATTGAGATTATAAATGTCTTTTGTCATCATGTAATAACGAAGGAAGAGCTTTAAACTATCATCAGCTCATTACAACATCGAAGTGCAGCTGTAATAAAAAAAAAGGCTACACTGCTAAATACTACAATAATCAGTATTTGATGCATATTAATACTTGTTGCAGCTTAACTTAATTATGTAATATAAATAGTTGAATTTTGTTTTTTTTTATTGCATTCAGTACTAAATTTTCTTTAAAATGATACAGACAACTTGTAACATTTTCTATAAGCATCCAAAATTAAAAAAACGTAAAAAATTTTAAAAGTTTCCTTAGTCTTGTTTACCACAGTATATTCATAAAAGTGGTGAATTGAATGGTTTTTTTTTCCAAATATTGGCTCGACATAGATAATAAGCATCATCATTTCAGGGCTCAAGACCCTATTGACTAACAGAAATATGAAAGCACATATGGACTTAATTGGAAGAATATATGAATGAGAAATTCTGTGCACCAAAGGATTTGAACAGAGAACATTACAGTTAATGTAATAAATTTTGGTGTGGTGATTGTAATTTTTTATTGTTCAGTATTGTTTGGAATGCGTAACTTGATTTATTTTTCCTAGGAGATTTACCCCATTTGCGCAATTGTCTGAATCGGATATATGCTACACCTTTGTAAACTCTCTCCATATTTCGCTTTAGGTTATCAAGTTTATTACGATATTCATTAACTAAAGAGAGTTCAATATGTTAGAAATAAACGAGTTAATACAAAGTTCAGTACAGCCAAGAAGTTTAAAACTTAAAAAGTAGTCCACTGTCGTTAGTTAATAAATACATATATTAATTTTGACCTTTGTATGTATCACATTTTAACTGTAATATCAGGATGGATATTTGAACCCAACGATAAATCATATTTCCTTATTGAGGGCGTAGAACCTTTAGGTTTGTGACATTTAGCGATTCGTGATTTCCTTCTGCGCTACTGTCGAAGACTTTACCGTAATTCGAATTTTATAAATTAACCAAAATGAAACGATTTTAGGTAATATAGATGAAAATTAAAGGAAAGAGTTGACATTGGATTCAAATTATATGAAAATTTAAGAGAAGTAAATTGAATTAGAGGTAGTGGACTAGAAGAAAAAGGAATGATGATTGAAGATAACTTCCGGCCCAAAAATATTAGCAAGTAGCACTAACGCATCGCAGTTTAATTTTTTTGGATTAAAGCGCATTTTAGTTAAATTATTTAAAGAAGAATTCGCTTTTTATAGAGAGTAGTTGAATTAGAATTAGTGAATTGAAACATTAAGACTCTATTATTAGTAGATCCTAATCTAGAATTGACAAGTTAAGTAGGATTAGAGAATGAGCGACCAGTCTATTTTTCATTGATTATTAGTTCCGTATTTTATCTTCCTCTTACGTATCTTCAATTAGAGTCTAATAATTATTTACCGTGCATTTAGAAGGATGGATGACACAACCTCCCAATTTTGCACCACAGTTTGAATTATGAATACATTCGGCCTTCGTTTCATTATCAGACACCACATTCCATGACAAAATCAGTGTCACAGAAAATCAAACAGCCTTCAATCAACGTGTAGGTGCCCATATTAATTTCCAACAATGGAATTGTAGTGAAATTGTGACTCGAATTCATGGCTCAATGTGATTAAAGATTCGTTTAAAATAAACAAGTTTTTAATTTATTCACTTATAAAGACATTTTTTCTTGATTCTTACAATTAAAAAAATACTTACATTATACAAAGGTTTATGCGACATTACAATGACTTCAGGATTTTCGACTATGAGTCCAATCGTGATTAAATCACTAAAAGATTAAGGCTTATTAGTCCAGATTACGGATGGTTTCTTCATAAAAATGTACATTAATTAATAATGAAGTATAATTTAAACAAAATAATTACACATGTATTATCAATTATTATTATGTAACAAATATAACTATTTGATGACATTTGAAACTAATAATCATAACAATACGTATTGGTTACAAGGTTACAGTGTCCATTTTGAAGTCCCACTATGGACCAGAGTCGTAAGTACTCAGAGTAAATTAAGAGAATTTGTACATTTTTATATTATTTACCAGGTTTGAACAACGCATGGATAATTATTTTTAAGCCCTTTAAACTGCAATAATTAGTTTTTTTAAAACAAAATGTACAATAGCTGATGAAATTATTAACATTTTACTTTTCCATATAAAATATGTTTTTCTCTATCTATTTCACCCCAAACCCTGTTTGGAGCAGATAGCCTAATCTGGGTGTTGGCTATTAAAAATATACTCTTAATAATTCGATTCATTTGTTAATAATTGTATATAGATTAGATATAATTATTTTTTCCCAATTAATAATCTTTTGTAAATGGCATTTACTTATTTCGCTCCAAATAATAATATTTTTAGCTTATTTTTGTTTCTATTGAAAAATTATTGTTGAACAATAGGGATTTCAGAGTCTCTGGTATTCAGCAGATCGCAATAAAATATTTTCTTTTCAATTAATAAGTGAAAATATTTTAAAATTTAGCAACCCGAAATTAATCAAAAATCTTGTCTTGTATAATCTATTACCCAGAAAAGGAGAAGCAATAACTGCACAAACTAATTACTATTGAAAACCGTTTTGTAAGTAAATGAGTTCTGCGCTCTTTTGTAAGCTCACCGGGATTAAATTATGTGATGTGAACGAACTCGTCGAAGTAGTTTATATATTAAATCTTCTATCATTATATCTATGTGCATCATCTTATTATACGATATAAGAATAGCTATTTTCCATCTAACTACTGTATTACTTTAAGTTTCTGATATTTCTGTAGCTCTCCATGTCATTTTACTCTCCATAATCTAAACTGCTGTTTGTAGAAAATGCAACACCATGAAGGAATCATCAGAATCAAATGAAATTCGCAGCAAATGTCAATTATAGGATATTATGCAAATTAATAAAGTTTCAGAGCCATCGCGCGTGCGCGGCGCGCGCAGCGCCCTCTGAATTGATGCTGAAAGGGTATAAATAAAGTGCTGTAGCGGGACGTTGAAAAAAGTCTATGATTATTTGTTAGTGGCAAACATTTAGTGAGACCTGAGTATGCCTCCACGACGGAAGAATAAGAAATTCAAGCAACTTACGGAGTTTGAACGAGGGAGGATAATCGGCCTTCGAGAAGGAGGATTTTCCTATCGCGCAATAGCAGCTCGTATGCAGCGGAACAGTTCCACAGTGATGCGAGTTTGGAAGCAGTGGACCGACGAGCACCGAACAACTCGAAAAACAGGCACTGGACGACAGAAGGTGACGTCAGAGCGCGATGATCGACACCTGCTCCGCATGGCGGTGAATGATCGCACAGCTTCCTCCAGGCAGCAGGCAGCACGTTGGTCTACTGCTACAGGTGTACAATTGTCGGCTTCGTCAATTCGTCGTCGTCTGCTGCGCCGTGGATTGCGTGCAAGGGTGCCTTTATACAGGATTCCCCTCACGGCGAATCATCGACGGCTGCGTCGGCAGTGGGCTCTTGAGCACAGAGACAGGCGAGCTGATTGGCACCAAGTTGTCTTTTCAGATGAATCACGCTTCAATTTGTGGACCCATGATGGCCGTGTTCGTGTTAGACGTTATGCCGGTCAACGCTGCCTTCCTGAGTGTATTATTGAACGACATAGTGGTCGAACACCCGGAGTTATGGTCTGGGGTGCGATTTCGTATCATGGACGATCCAATTTGATACGAATTGAGGGTAATCTCAATAGCAACAGGTACGTCCGTGAAGTGCTACAGCCCGAAGTCGTTCCTTTCCTTCAAGGCATCCCTGGAGCTATCTTTCAGCAGGATAATGCACGCCCACATGTTGCGCGGACTGTTCGAGACTTCTGTTCAGCACAACGCATGCAACTTCTTCCTTGGCCTGCTCATTCACCGGATATGTCGCCTATTGAGCACGTGTGGGATATGGTTGGTCGGCGTCTCGCTCGTGATCCGCGTCCTGCAGTTTCCAAAGACGAACTTTGGTTGCGCATACAAGCGATATGGAATTCTCTTCCTCAAGCAGATATTCAACATCTGTTTGACTCCATGCCACGTCGTATAGCAGCACTTATTGCAGCGCATGGTGGCTGCACCAAATACTGATTTCGGACGCTTAATTTGTTTCTTTTGTTTTGAAAATTTCATCATTTATTTGTATCAGTACAAGTCGTTTCTGCATTAAATTTCATTTGATTCTGATGATTCTTTCATGGTGTTGCATTTTCTACAAACAGCAGTATATATATCTAATATATAAAATTCTCGTGTCACAATGTTCGTTCCCATACTCCTCCGAAACGGCTTGACCGATTCTTATGAAATTTTTTATGCATATTCAGTAAGTCTGAGAATCGGCTACTATCTATTTTTCAAACCTCTAAGTGATAAGGGGTGTCCACTCCAAAACTTTTGCCAACAAAACAACTAATAAAATTATTAATTTTGAGTGTAATTCGCACGATCAGTTAATTAAGTGATTTACATAACCTCTAAAATACTCAACACGTGTCACGAGTTCCCGCAAACAATGGCTATTGAGTTGTAAGTATAAATTATTTTTATACGTTTATTATAAAATCAAAAATTATTCTTTCTTATTTATAACGAAAATATTGTTGGGAATGGTGAAAAACGAATTCGGTGAAAGTTAGATTTTTATTACAATTGGGAAATTTTTTGTTTAGCGTATCTTTGGTTTTCCGATTCATGAACGGGATCCAGCAATTGTTCAGTTAGCCTTTCTTCTTGAAAACGGTCAGCGTGTATATTTCACGAACGAGACAGCGATTGATCGTGCTGTAAATCCACCAGAAACTACACTCACTGAATTTTTTGAATTGTGTAATCGTGCGGAGGATTTTGGTGCCTTTGCACGTACTTTACTCTATTCACAAGTACCACGCTATTTCACATGGGCTCAAACAAAACAATGGATACCCCGCAAGCAAGGCTCACCAGTTGATGCATGTCCCAATTTATTCAAATCAAACGCCTTGGGGCGAGTATTTACAGTGAATCCAAGACAGACTTAGTGCTTTTATCTTCGACTATTGTTGGTTAATGTTACTGGCCCATTGCCATTTCAAGATATACGTAAAGTGAATGGGCAACAGTATACAACGTATAAAGATGCATGCCTTGCACTCGGCTTGCTGGAAGATGACAATCAGTGAGAATGTATGCTTGCTGAAGCAGCATTGAACTGTACAGCAATACAAATTCGTCTACTATTCGCTATAGTGTTGACTACATGTTTTCCAGCCCGAGCAGAGATATTGTGGGATAATCACAAAGATTCAATGACTGATGATATATTGCATCAACATCGTACACGGTGTAACGATCTAGCGATAACATTCAGCGACGATATGTACAATGAAGCATTGATTGCTATTGAGGATCTTTGCATTATCATTGCCAACTTACCACTCAGTCATTTCGGTATGAATTCGCCAAATCGAGGTGCAACTGATTTAATGAACACTGAAATGAAATAGTACAGCTGAAAGTAAATATGCGCGTTCAAATGCTTCAAGATTCAACCGCTGAAACATTCTCAAAACAACTCTTAGATATCGGCGATGGAAAAGTCACTATAGATGAAACTGGATACATAAAATTAGTGACTGATTTCTGCACAATCATTGATTCGCAAGATGCTCTCATTGAACAAATATTTCCCGATGTACACACGAATTACATAAATCTCGAGTGGCTTGCAGAAAGAGCAATTTTAGCTGCAAAAAATGTGTACGTTGACATTTTGAATCTGAAGAGACAACAGTTATTGCCAGGGGACTTGGTATCATATAAATCTATTGATACAGTTTGCGATGACACTGAAGCTGTAAATTTTCCAACAGAGTTTTTGAACTCACTGGATTTGCCAGGCATGCCACCACATAACTTATAATTGAAGGTTGGATCTCCGATTATTTTGCTTCGTAATTTGAACTCGCCACGGCTGTGCAACGGTACGCGATTAGTCATTAAAAAATTAATGAAAAACGTTATCGAAGGCACCATTTTAAATGGCAAGTTTCGAGGTGAAAATATATTAATACCACAAATACCTATTATACCCACAGATGTGCCAATTCAATTTAAGCGTATTCCATTTCCGATTAGATTGGCATTTGCAATGACTATTAATAAATCCCGAGGCCAAACAATGTCTGTTTGTGGCTTAAATTTGAGCACACCATGTTTTTCACACGGACAATTATACGTTGCATGCTCTAAAGTGGGTAAACCATCAAGTTTGTTTGTATTAGCTAAAGACGGGCTAACAAAAAATATTGTTCACGCTGTAGCATTAAGAGATTAATATTATGTAATGAATTAATGATATAAATAATTATTACTTTTGATAAACTGAAAAAATTAGTGTTTGGTGTTTTGTTATTTTTATATTCCCTCATCGTTCACAGCGCTCTATGCCTTTTTCACTCATATTCCACATCCTTATACACTTCCAATAAGTTAGTTATTTTTTTTCTACACTAGAAATTCTCTAGAAATTATTTACATGGCAAAACAACGTTTGCCGGGTCAGCTAGTATATATATATAAGCGACATACCACTGGCTGACTCATCACGAGAACTCTAAGACTATACAACCGCTTGACTTGAAATTTAGCACAGTTACTCATTTTGCGATGTAGACGCTCACTAAGAACGGATTTTACGGAAGGCTTATCCAAAATGTAATTTTCATCCGTTAATCTACTCTTATCCATCGGTTATGTCATTTTTGACGATTTTATCGCCAAAAATGATGTGACCGACGCCAAACGGAATTTTTTTTCTTAAGTGTATACTGTGTATTGTCACCGATTAAGTTTACTTGGTGAGATTTGCGAGTGCGGAATGGAAAAATACCAAATAATTTTATATTTAAGCGCTGATGGAGAATTGGCAAGATTTTGGCGAAGGGGTTCTTTATGTGAAATTTCGTGCAAGTTGAAATTAGGAAACGTACAGATTTAGCGATAGAAATAAATAAGTTTGGAATCTCACGGTTGGTGAATGTGTAGTTTAGCCCCAAAACTTAGCGGGATTTTGAAAAATACTAAAATGGTTACTTCATACGGAGTGGCGCACATGCAAGATAATCTTCGTTTACTGGAGAACCTAGCTACATGCATGAACATACTCAAGACGCAATGACATACATAAGACATTTTGGACGTCACGACTTGTTAGTCTCTTTTTTTAGTATTGCAAATTTAGGACATAAATCTTATGAAAGACACGATATCATTGCGAAGATATTTCATTTGAAAGCTAAGCACATGAAGAATCTTCTAACAAAAGGTTGAATCTTTTTCAATATTAGGTGTAACATGTATACGGTGGAGTGAGTTTTATCCATATTATATATATGGGATGACTTTTCACTATTTTTTTTTTTATTTTTCTCATATTTTTGATAATGTTGGATAACCATTATTAAAGATAATCCATTTCTTAAAATTTTAAATTTAGATTATCATTAACGTTTTAGAAATTGAAAATTTTCTTGATATTTTACGTATAGGTTGTGAAATATAATATTATCGTCTACCCAGTGAAGCGGGTGGGTATCATCTAGTGAATAAATAATACTAATAAATATTTTTCTTGGACAACAAGTGTGACATTTCCTTCAACGACCCCAATACCCAAAGCCCTAAAAATTTCAGAAATCTGTAACTACATATCAACGTTTCTAAGGATGATGTTTGTATATTAAGGCATTATTATCGATAATTAGTGTGCTTTAATGGATATAAATACCTTCATCTTTTGACAACCATTAAGAGCTTCAGACACAGGCAATTTATGAAGTTACGCTACATACTTATATATTTGTCATTTTTTCTGAGTTTCCCTTAATTTTCTTACTTGATCCATTTTTCTACTTCGTATCATTCTATTTTTTAAAAACATTTTATAGAATTGTCAGTATATATTTATTATATTTTTCCTCATTAATGCAATTAGCTTTTGACTGAATTTGCTTTCAACTCAACAAATCTTTTGAGACAGTAGAGCCAAATTCGGTTCATACGCTAATAATTGCACACTTACTCACTCAAAACGTTTTGTTAGTAGTCAAAGTTTCTGGACCATATAATGTGTGATTGCTGCGTGCGTACACCAAAATGAGTTTATTTCACGTTATAGCATAAATGTTTAGCCAATTCAAAATTAAATGTATTTCAATTAAAATTTAAAACTATACACACAAATTAGTTTTGTGGAATTAATTTTTCTGAGTTAGACATTTTAGATCAGAAGTTGTATTTGACACATAACAGGAGGTCAATTGAAAAGTCCCCGGCCTGACACATAGTTGGTGCTACTAGAATTAAATCCATATGTTTTTTAGTTAGCCCTAACCCTCAAAAGATGCGTGTATAAATTTGACAGCTGTCGGATCATTAGTTTGTGAATTATAGCATTTTGAGTGAAGAAACTTTTGTTATTATGAAAAAAATGGATAAAAAGGAATTTCGCGTGTTGATAAAATATTGCTTTTTGAAGGGGAAAAAATACAGTTGAAGCAAAAACTTGGCTTGATGTCGAGTTTCCGGACACTGTCCCAGGAAAATCAACCATCAAGGATTGGTATGCTAAATTTAGACGTGGTGAAATGAGCACCGAAGACGGTGAACGCAGTGGACACCCAAAAGAGTTTGTTACCGACGAAAACATTAAAAAAAAATCCACAAAATGATTTTGAATGACCGTAAATTGAAATTGAATGAAATAGCAGACACTCTAAAGATATCAACTGAACGTGTACATCATATTATTCACGAATATTTGGGTATGAAAAAGTACTGTGCAAAGTGGGTGCCGCGCGAGCTCACTTTTGACCAAAAACAACGACGAGTTGATGATTCGGAGCAGTGTTTGAAGAGGATCAAGCGTAATAAACCCGAGTTTTTTCGTCGATATGTAACAATGGATGAAACATGGCTCCATCATTTCACTCCGATGTCCAATCGACAGTCATCCGAGTGGACTGTACACGATGAACCCGCTCCAAAGCTTGGGAAAACGCGACAGTAGGCTGGCAAGGTTATGGCGTCTGTTTTTTGGGATGCGCATGGAATAATTTTCATTGACTACCTTGAAAAAGGAAGGACCATCAACAGCGACTATTACATAGCGTTATTGGACCGTTTGAAGGACGAAATCGCCGAAAGACGGCCGCATTTTAAGAAAAAGAAAGTGCTGCTTAACCAAGACAGTGAACCGTGTCCCAAGTCAGTGAAAACGATAGCAAAAATCCATGAATTGGGCTTCGAATTGCTTACTCATCCACCGTATTCTCCAAATCTGGCCCCCAGAGACTATTTCCTGTTCTCAGATCTCAAAAGAATGCTCGCTGGGAAGAAATTTTCGTCGAATGAAGAGGTGATCGCCGAAACTGAGGCCTATTTTCATGCAAAGGACAAATCGTACTACAAAAATGGTATCGAAAAGTTGGAGGGTCGCTATAATCAGTGTATCACCCTTGAAGGGAATTATGTTACATAAAAAAAACTAATTTTGCCAAAAAAATGTGTTTTACTGTGTTAGGCTGGGGACTTTTCAATTGACCTGTTATAATTATTGTACATTCTTATTCGAAACTCCAAATATTTTAAATTTTCACTCTATCAACAACGTAGTTTTAACTTACCTATACATTTGAGGAGCTGTACCCTAAAAATAAATAAAAAGTAATCAAATGATAGAAATGTAAAGAAAGAATAACTTATATTGAAATATTAGGAGACTTAAATTAAATTTATAAAATGTATTTTTTCCATCACAATTTACTTTCAGAGCATATATCTACAATTATTAAATAACTATTTATTTAAATTTAAGTCAAGAATTTCCGAGCAGAAAATTTGAGACTCCGTAGAATGTATATATATATATATATATATATATATATATATATATATATATATATATATATATATATACACGCTGAATTAGGGATAGTCAATGCTATGCAAATTTTGTAGCTCTCTGCCGCCTTTATGCAAATACACATTAGTATCCGCATATATAGCTATGTTAGTACTATGGTTGCTGGTAATCAGACGTTTTAACTGAGAAAACATTTAACATATTTGATTTAGATGCTTTCGATCACATACAAATAATAGCCACTCGACGTTTGTGCCATTCAATTTCTAATATCGCTTTGGTTAATATATGACTCCCTAATCGAAGGACGAGTTGTCTATATATATATATATATAGACAACTCGTCCTTATATATATATATAGACAACTCGTATATGTATATATATATATATATATATATGTCTATCTATATATGTTTATCTATACCGGCTTGTTAGTGGTCTAGCCGTGAAGAATTTATTTATTTATATTTACACAGTTACATTTTTACTCTCTCTCTGGACCATTATACTCCTTTACCATACAACTTATTACCAACCAATTGTTTGCACATTAATTTTACATTTTATTACCAATCAAACAATGATTTAAATCTTTTTTCAATTTATATGGTGATGACGTGTTATATTTTTTTCATTTTGAGTATGTGATATACATCTTGAAGCTTAAAGGAAATTCCGTCTTACTACTCACATATTTGAATCTTCATTTCTTTGAATTTTTGTAAGTAATTTTTATATTTTGATTTGTTGATAATTTTTAGAATTATAGATTTTATTTTTGTAGATTTTATCGTTGAACTTTTTTACATTTTTTAATCATTGAACTCTTTTGTAATTTGGATTTCCCAATTCAACCTACCAAGAATTATAGATTTTATTTTTGTAGATTTTATCGATGAATTCTTTTGCATCTTTTAATCATTGAACTCTTTTGTTATTTGGATTTCCCAATTCAGCCTACCAAGTCGCAAAGGGGGAAGGATGGTACCATTAAACTAGTTTAAACACGCTTATTCGGTCCTCAGCCCGATATTGCTTTTTGACTTGCTGAGTTCCATATTTTCATTTATTTTTTCTTTCATTTTTATATTTCTTTCTAGATTTTTGTCTTTTTAAATATTTTAAATTATTCTTTCATAAATTTTCAGTATATATATAAATATATACATATACAGGGGGTGGACAAAAATATGGAAACACCTTGTAATATGCATGTTTGAAAAGAAAGATTGATTTTAATGAAATATGTAGGTGGCGCTGGCGTTTTTGACTACTAACGCCACCTATACAACTTCGTAAATGTGCTAAACAGTTCAGTTGTTGTCGGAGTACTGTTATGTGAGGTTGTCATTGCATTATGTCAGAGTTAACAGACTTCGAACGTGGGCAAATTGTTGGAGCACGTATGGTAGGAGCTTCCGTAAGCAAGGTAGCCGAGGTGTTTAGTGTTTCAAGAGGTACTGTATCGAAGATTTATTCCGCATATTTGAAAAGCGGAAAAACATCATCCGCTAAATCACAGCGCGGACGAAAGTGTGTGCTGAGTGATCGTGACAGACGATCATTAAGGGCAATTGTGACAAAAAATAAGAAGACCACAGCTGCAAAAGTTACTGCTGAAATGAATGTTGTGTTACAGAACCCTGTGAGTACCAAAATAATTAGAAGGGAGCTTCATAAACAGGGAATTTCTGGCCGTGCTGCAATTGAGAAGCCACTCATCAGTGATGCTAATGCCCGTAACAGGAAAAGGTGGTGTTTAAGTCATAAAGCCTGGACTATAGGGCAGTGAAAGCGTGTAATATGGTCTGTCGAGTCTTCTTTCACATTGTTTCCCACTTCTGGCCAAGTTTACGTCTGGAGAACGCCATCTCAAGCCTATAATACAGACTGCTTGTTGCCAAGAGTGAAACATGGCGGGGGTTCTGTTATGGTTTGGGCAGCCATATCGTGGTTCTCTGCTGGCCCCATGATAACTGTGTCAGGGCACATGACTGCCAAGACTTATGTGAACATTTTGGCAGATCAAGTTCATCTCATGGTACAAACTTTGTTCCCCGATGGTGATGGTGTCTTCCAAGACGACAAAGCCCCTGTTCACACAGCTCACATTGTCCAGTACTGGTTTTCTGAGCACGAGGAGGATTTGTCCCATCTCCCGTGGCCACCACAGTCACCAGACCTGAATATTATCGAACCTTTGTGGTCTACATTGGAACGGAAAGTGCGTTCTCGTTATCCACCGCCAACATCGTTATCTGAACTTGCCACCGTTTTGCAGGAAGAATGGTATAATATTCCCTTGGCACACATACAGGAACTGTATTTATCCATTCCGAGAAGACTGCAAGCTGTTTTGGATGCCAACGGGTTTCCTACACCATATTAAGCAAAGAAACATGTTTTTTAAAAGGTGTTTCCATATTTTTGTCCAACCCCTGTATATGTGTGTGTACGTACGTACGTATGAGTATATATATGTATGTATACAACCGTAAAATCTCAATTGAAAGTGTTTCAAAATGAATGCATCCTTTTTAGTTCTTCAGTGAAAGCGACATTTTAAGTATTTTCATGTATTAGCTTCCAGAGACTTGGAACGCTACCAAATGCTTAATTATCCTAGTTTAAAATGAAATCACTCAATAGAATCTATTTTTTATTGATGCGTTTTAACTGATGCTACTAGATATTGCTGAAGTGTTAGTAAAAACAAGGAGTGCGAAGAAATGCTTTAAAAGGGTATTATTTTTATGATATATTATTTGTTTCAATCAGTATCTGATATTCGCGTTTTAACTTTATTTTTTATGATGTTTTTCAGAAAGGATTCCATCCAACATTTATCTCAACAGAAGAACAACAATAAATATATTTAGAGTATTTATTGCGGTGCGAGAAAATTAAAAAAATTAACAAATATAGTTGATGCCTCTTATTATTAACGGAATACCTGATTCTCCAAATAAACTGATATCTTACAGATTAACTACTCTTAAGAAATTAAAACTTAAAAAGGGAGTTTTAGAACAACTTTTACAGCACAATATCTTTTTTTGAACATTCGATTGTTTGCTCTGTGTTTTCTTAGTGCCGTCCAGTAAACGTGTAGTTTTGTGTTCAATATTATTGTAGTCCATTACCACTACAGAAGTACCACTAAGCTTTTGTAACCTGGTGTGCTTGGAAAGATTCGAGATTAACTTCTTAAACGTCTGAAATTATTTAACTTAACAATTCTATCTATATGCCAAACAAAAAAAATATTTTTCAATGTGTGGTAACTCGGCATATTCATATCTCCTCTTGCAAAAGCATTTGATTTAGTGTCATGAATTCAGTGATTTAATTAGCCATTATGTTCCGAAAAATACAGAAACCAAAAACTCCAGGGCAACCAGTAGGAGAACCAAGTGGTCATCTTTCCTGTTACGGTGTAGAGAACAAATAAAACTCTAAGAAGAAAAATACAAGTTGAACATAAACAAAATACTTCTTTCCCTTACATTACTAATTAATACACATTACAATTATTTAAGTGCCCGAAACCTTGTGATGGACCTCTTTGTTTTGAAAAGAACGACTTCCAGGTATGAAGTTTTATAAACCTTTGTGAAATTTTAGATTTCAATTCGATGAATTAAATATTCCAGTCTGAATAAAATAATGTATTTTTTCTAATTTATAAATTAATTAAACGATCATATAATATTTCAGTGTCACAAACGTAACTATGATGTGCAACGTTATCACAACCTCTGTTGAATATCGGAATATAATTGTACGCTTCGTACTAATTGAATAAAATATACGAACTAATTTTCTAATTTTTTCCTACATTCTAGCCATAATGTTTTTAAAGTCATAGTATTAGAAAATTAAGCTTTTTAAAGAAATACTTAACTAATATCCGAACGTTTTGCGTTTCTTGAAACACAAAAATGGAAGTGTAAATTTTATGAATGTATATTTAACATTTACAGTGACTTCAAAGAACAGATATCTCATTATTATAAACCAAATCTCTTAAGGACTATACCGTAAAAACAAAACTTATATTATTTTATTCGAAATTGTGAAAGAATGCAAGAAATAGATAAAGTCATTTTTCAATAAATGAACTTAAATAATGTGATCGAAAAAATAAACTCTAAATACAAAAAGCCCTAATCCTAATACCACTAAACCAAACTTCGTTTTATCCGGCAGCTATTTAATTATGATATCATAATTAATAAACATAATAAAAATCTTAGTTACTGGAAACAAACTGTAGGTAAAGTAATTTTGCCCAATGATAAGTGGTTTCGAAGCATAATTCTTGTGTCGCATTTTAAAAATACATATTACTTTTTGTTTGCATAACGTAGTCTTCCTTTCAAGAACATGTACAGTCTAACTACGAAAGGTGAATTGGAATTTCCCTAGAGTTCTTTTTTTTTTTTTTGTAAGATACACAACAATCTATTTTCTGGTGACTTCAGGATTTCCTGTTAAGAGAGAATTTTTAAGAGATCTTTAAGATTTTTTTAAAACGTTTTTCTGAATTTCACTTGGTGTGTGTGTGTGTGTGTGTGTCATCAAATTTTCGATCGTTAATTTAACCAACTTCCCATCAAGCTAGAGCTTTGAAATTTTGGGAATCGTTCGTACTCGCCTAACAATGCAATATTTAGACATTTGCGACAAGTTTTAACTAATATTTTCTTTAATAATGCAGTTTAGCCCAAACACTTGGCGCGATTTCAAAAATTGGCACCAAACTTGGCGATTGTTTTTTTTTTTGCTGAGCGTTAAATCCATTGAACGAAAGGTTAGCCACATTTAAAATACTGCCAACAATAATTTCTGTCGCATAGGATAAACCTTTCCTGAATTCTGTTCCCATTTTTTTTTAATAGAGATGACTTACAAACTTTCAAATGCATGTTTTGATTTTATGAGTATTATGAATTTCTTAATATGCTCACAAATGTATCTTTTTAAGTAAATTTTAAAGTTAAAAATAACTAACAGTTTTAACTAATATTTCAATAATTTTCTTTAATAAACTTTGCTACCATATAAAAACGTTATTTTTAAAAACGTTGGTTTTTATATCGAATTATTTTCTTTTCAGTCTGTTCATATAGCACAGGTTACACAAGTACATGGGAATGGCATTTTGCTAAGCAAAACTCGTATTCTGAAGGAGAGTGATTAGAAACACATGAAGAAATGTAAAGCGTTGCTTGTATACCTGAAAACGATTAAAAAGAAACGCAAAGGTAAAATTACGAAACCAGAACTACATGGAATAAACCAATCAAAAAGTGAAGGAGGGTAAACATTTAAAACGTCCATGAACTGCCCAGCAATGAACTGAGCTGAAAATAGGTGGTGAGGGAAAGAAATCTGTCACCAACCTTTCAAAAAATGTCCAATTGAAGCAAAAGTTTCAAAGAAGATAACAAAAATCGGAGTGAGCAGGAGTAACCTTAAAAAGAGCCTGTAGCATTTATGAGTTTTTAAAAGAATCCATGATCGAAAAGGTGGAACACTATTCAGATACAAGTAAAAAGAGGGTGAAATAAGATAAATAAGACACAAACAAAATAAAAAGAACTGGCAAAAGTCTACACTCTGAATACCTGAGGCAAGTATGGGAGGAGACGTAAGGTCTCAAGTTTCCTGCTCGAAAAGGACAAACCATGACTTTCACCACAAAATCAGAAGATAAAATCTAGACAAAGCAGAGATAAACGAAACGCTATCCTCTTTTTCAGGTTTAAATGTTTGGATTGGATTTAAATCATAATGTCAGGGAATGTGTAATGTTCCTGTTTGAATTTTTTGTTAGAAAATCTTATGATCAATGAGATTAAATATATATTTTTCCTCGGTCAAATTTTAAGATTTTTTCCCCTTATATAGATGTTTTCTGTAAATGATGCCGGAAGCGTAAAAATAGCTAAACATTCATGTTGATGTTAGGATTTCTATTATCGTTCAATTGATACTTATGCTATTACTTACAGTTTAATAAACATGGATTTCTACTGCAACGAGTTAGCGGATTCAGATATTATTAATACTTTTTTGTTTTTTCTGTTTTTATGTCAATCATTGTTTCTGCGAATACAAATTTCAGTTTTCGATATGAGTTTTAAAAAAAAAAGTGTTCCACTAAGTGCAAATAGACGGTAAAAGAACGAGAAAGTTGGTAATATCATGAACGCTTCATCAATTCGAATTATGTTGAGTAATTATATATTGCTCTTTTATTACAGTATTTTATTTAGAATGATCTATGTAGATCATAAGGAAACCATGTGGAATTTGTGTTTAAATGTATTCTTCACCTTGCTCAATTTTCCAGGCTGTTTTGCTTAATAAAGATGACCCAGAGCCCAACTAATCTGTATTAATGAGGTTCTACTGTAATTGCAAACTTATAGAGAATATAGTGTTGAACAGCAAGGAATGTAACGACAGCAAATTGAGGAGAAATAATAGGTGAATTGGCTCCTTTTTCTTATGAAACTAAAATAATTCTGAAATCCAGTTCATTATGAGTTTCGAATGTTAGAGAAGTGGAAAGAGATGACATCAGAATGATTTATGAACCAATGATTCTTCAGCGGGAGTGAAGCAGGTATTCCTACTATCTTTCGAAGAATTATCAAGACTAAATGAAATTTCTTTTTCCTGAATATTTACAGTATAGCAAAATCTATTCATATTTCAAAACATTTTGTAGCATTAATGATTTCCTTCTATAATTAGTGCAGTTTTAGAATTACACTTTAAAAGGAAAACTCAATTAATCAATGAACATTTTGAATGATGTTTAGCAAATAGTTGTATACATGGACATTTATAAATATTATTTTGTACTTTAAATAAAATTATAAATTGAATGTTCAGTTTCGCATTCAAAGTATTATAACCTATAATTCCATTCAAAAAGAAATATTATGTATTTTTGAACGTAACAATTTAAGTATGACGTCATATAAGGTCATTACAAATATTTAACTATAATTGCTAAAGAAGAAAGAAATCTTAAAATTCATGCTTACTATAAATGAATCTATGACTCCATCCAGTATCTCATAATGGTAGATAAGTTTTCTAAACAGAGTAGAGAATATTATAAAAATATCTAAAAATAAATCAAGTTTAAATAAATTAATTTATCTTTCCTATGAGTTTTGTGTATGTGTGTAATTTAAGTTTAATTAAATTTAAGATCCAAGACTTTCAAGATCGAGGAGAAAAACCTTTTAACACCGCTTATCCTGATCTAGAGGCTACAGCCTGAAATTTCGTCTTAGACCGAAACGTTGATATTAAGTGAAAATTATATTTATAGATACATGAATTTGAAAAAAATGGGCATTATTCGCAATAATATTAAGCTGTGACGCCATACCTTATCAAACACTTTACATACGCCCAAAACAGTGTACTAATATCATTTATTTGTACGAAGCCAGGATGAATCAGCTCAGTAATCCACAGTAATTGATGAACAGTACATTTTTTGGGGGGAGGGAAATGACATTGGTGGAGGGATAAGGTTATTATTTGTAATGTAGGCTGATTCAAGGCGGCGAAGACTCGTGAATTCATACACTTTACTTAGAAAAATAAGCAAAGATATTGGGCGATAATTTTGACGGATATTAGGATCAGATCCTGCTTTCAGATTCGGAAATGCACGGCTGTAATCCAATCATTTAGAAAATAAACTTTTCTTATTACACTGTAAGGCAAAAATGTTAAGAATACAATAAATATATTTTGAAGGCTTCTAATCTAGCAGTTAGAAATATTATTCGAACCAGGAAACTTGTAAGGTTTAAATTTAGAAATGTATTCAAAAATTACCGTTCGTTTCGTGTGTACGATATGGCACGAAACGTCCATCACCCGGTTGATAACCATTAGCAATAGTCTTTCGCACTGTTGAGATGCTACCGATTTTGCTGCAGATGCTTGAAAAGAAATCATTCAAACTAATATTAATTTGCGTTGGAAAATTCAGGGTTATGAATGATGTTATTTGGGTTTCCAAACTTTTAACGATTAAATCAGCCTTCTCAATGAGGTGAATTTCTACACTGCCTGCTGTGTGCGTCCTTACAGAGAGAGATGATGCTTAAGAGATTGTTTTCTAAGGAATTTGGCTTTTACGCCAAAGTGAATTGTTTTCTGTCATTAACGTAACGATGTCTTCATCGAAATGAACCTGCGAGTGTCTTTTAATCACCCTAGTTATCTCATATGTGGGAAAATAAGAACCGCTCACTACGGTCTCTAATTTTGTCTTTAATTTCCAGGGGGTACGGAAACTACAGAATAATTTTAATTTTTGGTTTTGAAGTGATAACGAGTTCATCGGAAAAAATGTGATTAAGTTGATATATTATCGTCTCCATATTCTCATTAATGATAATTTTGGCAGAGGGTAAATTTTTGTTTTGGAGATAAAAGTGTAATATTGTGGGTAATTACTTTAGATTTTTAATGAAATCAGAGTCTTAATTAAAATTTAGAAAGATCCGCAGATGATCCGAGCTCTATTCATTTATAGCTTGGATATCCGGATTAAAAGGAATGAATTTAAGAACAGCGAAATTAATTACGGTTCCAGCTCATTTAATTTTGGAGATGAATGCGAGTGGATGTTCACGGAGCGGTCAATCTAAATATTTTGCGTACTGCATGCTAAACAGTGTCAACTTAAATTGATATGAACTAGCCTTCAACACCTCTATGTCAACAGCATTTAAATCACCAGCTATGATCACATTATTTCCAATATTTAAAAGTTTTTAAAATCTTCCATTCAAAATGTAGTACATCGGTATGTAGTGGTATTTCAGACGTATGCAAGAATAACACGGAAGAGTAAGAAATAACTAATTTTTGTTTTAACTGAAATCACATCTGATAGTTTCCAATCTAGAACGAGGGAATCTGCAATGAACTAGGTTTCTTTTATCATATATTGCCGTGGCTTTGTGACTTAACAAGTGATTAACGTGTATTCTATATACTTAATATAGATGATAGTTAGCTATTTGAGGTTCAAGCCCCCAGTTAGAGCTTTGAATCTTTAAACAAAAACACGTAAAAGGTTTGCTCATGAACAAAATCTCGTATTTCATGAATTTTTGAACGCAGACGGTTTGCATTCTAAAATCCAATTTATAACTTATACACTTGAGAAATATTAAATTTTAAAATTAATTTTAAAGAATCCAGCAATAGGCTTCGAAAATAATGAAGGATCCGTTGTCGTTAGCAGACTCCGAGTGGATGGTTAGGAGAGAACTTCTAAATTCCTCCACAAAAATCTCTTAACTGTCCCTTATGTCTATGATCATTTTAAAATAATCCTTCAACTTGTTGACATTACAGTGGGACATCACCTCGAAAAAGCGATCACTTCCATAGACACACCAACTCTCTCACAATCAATAAGGAGACCAATCATGACATGGCCAAATCTAGGTCCAACTAGGAACAACTTTAATTCTTCAAATGAGAACTTTATGCAACTCTCTTTAATTATGAAACTTTGAACCCTAATCTACGATTATTGCGTCTCTCTCTTACCCAACCAGATTGTTATCTTAAATATTTGTCTAATCGAAAATCGAAAATTGATCTTAATTTCAAGTACACATAAAATAATATAAAGAGTCAGACAAACACAGTTCAAGAATGTAGTCAATTATTTTTCAAAGCCTTATTTATATTTTCCCCAAAAAGGGAAGTACTCTTAAGTAGTTTACTCATCCTCCATGCAGATACGAACAACTTCTATAAAATGTCAAATATTGCTCTTACATTGATATGGTGCAATTTAATTCACAGTGGAGAAATTGCATCGGGTTCATGTTTTTATTGGTCACTCAGAAGCGCAATTGATTCCAGAAAATTATTCAAAAACTTCATAATACTCCTAGTACCATAAGTGTTCATTCTCTTCAAATTCCACTCTCTTCTGCTTTATTACGGTCTTTATTATATCGATTCACTAAACTTCTAAATTTCACCTGATATGTATAACATCGTTTCATTTGGTTTGATAGGACCTGGAAACTTAAATAACATACAAAACCAGAAAGTAATAATAAATGTTAGTTAAGAGACGATTCGCGAATAGCCCAGGATACAAGATGAGGGGGTAAATTTAAACTTTTTAAATAACAACACCTTAACTTTACGCAGAAGGCCAAACATCTCTCACTGGTTAGGATTTCAAGAAAAGTTTTAAAGCAAAACTATTCGATTATGATCCGTTGCGAAAATAATTTTGTCATTCGCTTTAGGGGCTGAGGATCTTTTCCATTTAGTCGAACTCTGTCGAAGTCGTCTGAGATATTCTATTCAGAAACTGTTACTTAGATCCTGGCAAATTTTCTGCCAATGTACAGGACAGTTTAATATTTTGTTTTACAATCTAGAACATTTAGATGAGGATTATCAGCCTTTAATTTTTCAACTTCGCAATACAGTTATTTGTCATCAACTTTTCGTGTCCCTTACTTCGGCTTCTGGCAAAATATTTTCTGTCTCCTGCGTTGACTCTTTTTACTTTACTTGATATCATTTTCAGTGGACAAGACATAATTTCTTTTCTGATAGTTCTTTAGATGCGCAAATCCTCTGTATCCAAATAACTTCGCAACTCTGATGGAATACAGAGGAAGATGTTTTATAATAATAATTAGTAAACGAAGGATCAAAAATGAAATGCTTCTTTTTTTAGCAGCTAGATGAGGAGTATCAACTTCTTATATTTCAACATATTAATCTAGTTATTCTTCAACAACTTCTGGTAATCCTTACTTCGACTTCAGACAAAATACCTTCTAAGATTTTTGAAGGTCTTGAGTTGCTTCATTTTACATTATTTAACAACATTTTTAAACGATTAGAAGAATATTTAACACACAAGATGAATAATTTATTATTTTTTCCTTACTTTCCTTTAAATACTCATATAATCTGGATTCGATAATATCCAATACTCAGTGTGGTAGAATATAAATTATTTTGTGAAGGAAATTAATAATTCAGGGACCTTATGAAATGTTTCTATAAATTCCTCTGTTCTCTAGAGGAAAATGTTCTCATCAAAATAATTTCACATCAAACAGTTAAGCTAGGAAAATACAAAAGACTGTATTTAAATATTAACATCGTAGGCAAAATAATTGGTACATGTATTGAAAATCTATATGAGATTTTGAGTTTCATCTTTCTATAACATGATTTGTGACACAAACATTTAGTAAGATATTAGTAAAATTAATTTATGAAAAAAATCTCTAACATTCTAAGTAACTGTTTGCTTTTATGGGATAACAACAATAAAGTTTTGCACAATCCTTTTAAATCCATTCACCTTTCTATTCACCTTTCTTTGTCATTATTAGGAAACTCATTTGGAACACAGAATAATTAATTACACAGATGAGGCTGATAACAGAAATTAAAATAACGATTTTAGCATTGTAAAAAATATATTAAGTACATTCATAACTAGAGTTCAAGAAGGTAATTTTGAAATAGTTTTATTCAAAATTTGAATTCTTATTTCATTTGGTAAATTTTAAAATTATCTAATATGCATATTATTCAGTTATTTAAATTCACATATTATTTGAAACTTTACGTATTTTCGTAATGTTCGAAATAAAAAAGATTTTCTTGATTGTTTCCATATAATTAATATTTTAAGAGATGTTAAAATCTAAAGAGAGGGTTTATTTAAATTTTTGATTTTTCTAGCAACTAAAGCAAAACTAACATAATTTCGAGAAAAATTAGTAGATGTAAAAAAATTTATGAAATAAAGAACTTACTTGCAGTTTACCTTACAATTTCTTTTGCATTTTGCTAGATTATCATAATCTGTATCGTCAAATTCGCAGGGCTCTAGAAAAAATAAAATAATTTTCCAGAAGACAAATTTATTTTTTAAAAATGTTGTGCTTCTAATTGTGTCATATTTATGCAGATTTTTTTTTGTCATTTGGCATTGAGACAATCAGAAAACTGGTTAATTCCTTTCAATGCATGTAAAAAGGATGTACAAATAAAAGTAAATTAATTTGCTTTTTTTCAGTAAAACAATCTACAAATGCGTTACACACACATATATGTATCCGTAGTATACATGTAAAATTCGATCATTTTCTTATTTTTTAAGTTCTTACTAACATATCTGTTTTAGCTATTTGAAGTTTTAGTTTTTAAATATTTATTTTGTCGCATATTATTTATTTTTAGTATTCAATTTAATTTTCAGGATTTAGCTTTTAAATGTTTTTGCAATTTGCATTTTTGGTTTTATAGTCATATTTTAATAATATGTTATATTGTAAGTGATGGTTTGGCTAATATTTCTAGAATAATTCCGCTTAACAATTTAAAGCCTAATAGAATTTTATACGCCTTATTTCCCATTTTTCGATTTTTTCATAATCTTTTGATTATAAAATTTTTCAATTTATATATCTTTGGGATATGTCTGATTTTTAATTATTTTTTTTTATTAAATATACTTTTTTGGAGTTAATAATTTTTCTTTTTTAGTAAAACTGCTTATTACTTTATCTTTCATTTTTCTTTTGTAACGA
>BMAW01112575.1:34544-86699 GCA_019974015.1 Nephila pilipes
GTGTGTGTGTGTGTGTGTGTGTGTGTGTATGTGTGTGTGTGTTGTAAACATTTGGAATGAACCTCCGATTACAGAGAGCACTGCCTCTGCTTGTGAAGGAAGCGTGCTCTCGAAGGAGAGACGATGGAAATCATCAGAACAGTAACGCCTCTCTATGATTTTGTAGACGATGCTGGAGACGCTTAGTTTTTATAAATATTTTTAAATGCTAACATGAAATGTATTGTCCAATGTTGTGTGAAATTGGAAATGTGAAAATTAATTAAATGTTCAAGATCTGATTGTTTAATTGGAATAATTAGTAACATCCGTCAAACCACATATCAGAAGTGGGATGTAAAACTCATGATATAAAGTACGATTCATGATATAAAAATTGAATGTGAAAAAAATTCTAAATAAATTGTAATCTGGTTGAATTTTTTCAAAAAAATGTGACCACTATTGCGTTAATTTGTGCTACTCTACAAATATCAATTCAAGACTTTGAGTTTGTCTGATGTATTCTTATTTGCTTATTTAAAGGTGAAGATTGATGTAATTAATGTTATAAGCGAAGCATTGAAGAATATGAAAAAAGAAAAAATTTAAAAATTTACATAAGTTTATTTATGATACAGAATGCGATGCTAAATTTACAGAAAGAATCTGAAACTTCACTGGTTTCGAATTCACAGGAATTTTAAATACAAATTTAAAACTATTTATGATACTTTTTCATTATATGAATTGATTATTATTCTTGATATTATGAACATGATATTTCAAGGAACAAAAACTGAAATAATCCAGAAAATATTAGTTTTGTTAAAGGATGTTTATCTCTCTATCAATATATTCAATATTGGAATCAATCTGTATCGGAAAGCGAAACTGGAGTAGAGACAAAATAATAATTATCAGGTCAGAGCCAGAACATTAATGAATCAGCAGTTAATTCAGAGGCGCGATGTTATGATTACATCGTGATTCAAAATGAAAACATCTCTTTAAGCTTTTCTGACGTCGAAAGTGTTATTTCTTCTTTTAATGTAGAATAGCATTATAATGTATCTGTTTGGTGCAAGCGATTTGAATCGCTGCAAACATGTTTTATTTATCTGATCTCCAAAAGTTTATTTTCGCAAATGGCTTATTTTCGCTTGTTGGTAATGTTTTATTATTTGTTAAAAGCGAATCGAATATTACGTCATGGTAGAAATTGAAAGAAGTGTTGATAAATAAATTTGAGGTCACTACTAATTCAGTCCAATTGCATGAAATATTAACAAAACGTAAAATGAAGAAATCTGAGTCAACACAGGAATATTATTTTCATGAAAGAATTGGGTAATCGAGGAAGAATTGAAGGTGTCGCATTAATGTAATATGTTATAAAAGGTATCAACCACAAACAGGAGAATAAATTAGTTTTGTAATGTTGTAAAGACTTACGCGAACTTCGAGAAAAACTGAAAATTTATGAGGTTATTTAAAATGATTTTATGAAATTAAATATAATTTTAATAAAGTAAAACATAAACTTCATAATTTTGTGAATCAGAAGCGATTAAGTAATTATGATCAGATTATTAAATTTTCTTTTAATTGTGGTGGTAAAGGACATTTATCTAAATTTTGAACACATAACACATGGATCAATAAGTTCCGAGACTAACCCAGAGATGGCGCTCGTAGTAAACCAGTAACCAGGTCTTTCTAGAGCACTAACTTTTGCTTCAAACGTGTCAAAATTTTAAGTCGATCGGACCAGAAACAGCTGAGTTATCGAGGTTGGAGTAAAGTCGTTTTGTAGTTTGTTTAAAAAATGGAAAAAACCGAGTTTCGTGTTCTGATAAAACATTGTTTTTTAATGGGTAAAAACACCGTGCAAGCGAAACAATGAATTGAAAAATGTTACTCGGACTCTTGTCCATCAAAAGCAACGATTTGTCGGTGGTTTGCCGAGTTTAAACGTGGTCGTACCGACACAAATGACGCGGAACGCTCGGGTAGACCTTTGGAAGCCGTTACACCGGAAAATGTGAGTGAAGTGACAAAAATTATAATGAAAGATCGTAAAGTGAAGCTCCGTGAGATTGCTGAGATGACACAGATATCATATGGAAGTGTATTTACTATCCTTCATGAAACATTGAGCATGAAAAAGGTTTTTTCCAAGTGGGTGCCGCGATTGCTTTCGAAGGAACAAAAACAGCAACGAGTCGATGATTCAGAAAGCTGTGTATCGCTATTTACTCGCAACAAAAAAGATTTCTTGCGTCGTTACGTGACCATGGACGAAACATGGATACATCACTACATTCCAGAGTCGAAGCGGCAGTCATCTGAGTGGCGCACAGCTGGCGAAAGCCGTCCGAAAACGCAGCAGTCAGCTGGCAAAGTCATGCCGTCAGTTTTTTGGGATACGCATGGCGTGATTTTCATTGACTACCTCGAAAAAGCTAAATCGATCAACAGTGATTATTATATTGACTTGCTGGTGCGTTTGAAGGAGGAAATCGCAAAAAAACGACCGCACAGTCTCGGGACTTATTGATCCATGTGTTAAGAATAAAGGTTTAAAATGTTTCAGATGTCAAAACTTTAGGCATAAGGTGTCTGAATGTTCGATTAAATTAAATAAGGAAACCAAACCAAATGACAATGTACCATCTCTCAATGTTGCTAAATAAACAAATCTGTTAAAAACGATTCATTTCGGTAATTTAAATATTAACTCATTAATAGATACAGGAAGTCAAGCTACGTTAATTTCTAAAAATATATTTGAAAAGCTAAGTATTTGTGAACTGACTCAGTGTAATTCAATTTTATTGGAATTAGGAAATTGTAAAATAAAGCCCTTAGGTGTATTTAAAGGAGAGATACAAATTGATAACTTTAAATGTACTAGTTACTGTCATATGTGTAATTGAGAACGCTGCTGTACCGTATAATGCTGTTATTGGAATTAGTAATTTTACGAAGTGAAGTTTTAATAAATGAATGTGAATTTAAAATTAAAAAAAATTAGTCTTCTATAGACGAAAACAATATTTTATCAATTTTACCAGTAAGCATTAACTTCGATAAACTTGAAGAAAATATAGGGTAAAATATTTCAAATACCATTAAAGATGAAGTTGATATATTCATCTTCAATTTAATCTATATTAAAGTACCAACCGAAGAATATGAAACAAACTAACACAGAATTAAATATTTAAAATAAAAAAAAGAATAAGAAACAATATAATAACAACCACGATGTTTACAGTTTTCGGAAAATAAGATGGTTGATACTCAAATAACTGAATGGTTAAAACAAGGTGTTATATTACCTTGTTCTTTTGAGTATTCAAGTCCAGTTATTGTTGTTAGGGGAAAACATAGAAATCCACGAATATGTATAGATTACAGAAAACTAAGTAAAATTGTATTTAAAAATAGATTTCTCTAACCATTGATTGAAGATATCTTAGACCGATTACAAGAATCACGAGTATTTATTATAATTAATTAAAAAAAATGGTTTATTTCAATTTAATGTAAATATACGGAGCAGAAAATATGCGTCATTTGTCAATCATGAAGTACAATATCAACTTTTGAAAGTATTATTTGGACTATACAACTCTCCTTCAGTTTTTCAATGATTCCTAAATACTAATTTTCGATCTTTAATCAATGATGACATTGCTTTACCCCATATGGGTGATTCAATAATATTATCTGCAAATGAATAGGAGGAAATCGAAAGACTAAAACTAGTTCTCAATTTTGCGTGTGAATATGGTTTAGAAATCAATTTTAAGAAATCTCAGTTTTTAAAAGAAAGAATTGAATTTCTGGTACATGTGATAGGAAAAGGTTGCATTTATTCATCCACTTTAAAAACCAAAGCTGTTCTAAATTTTCCTAAACCTACTAATTTGAAACAAATACAAAGAATTTTAGGCTTAACCGGGTATTTTAGAAAATTTATTCCTCTCTAATCTATTATTAATAAATCTCTTAGATATCCTTTAAAAAAAAAGACTAAATTTAGACTCAATGAGCAAGAGAAAAATTCTTTTAATTGGCTTAAAATGTTGATCTCTCAAAAACCAGTTTCAAGAATATATAACCTAAATTACGAAACAAAGCTGAATGCGGATGATAGCCTGGATGGGTAGGGTGCAATTTTGTTGCAAAGACATCTAAATGATAATAGTTTTCATCCAAAGTATTGCAAGAGATGGCAGAGACCACAAACGCTGAAAAGGAATACTCCGGTTACAAACTTGAAGTTCTTCTTGTTATATAATCATTAATAAATTTAGAATTTACTTACTAGGGATGCAATTGAAAATCGTAACCGACTGCTTAGTGTTTCAAAAAACGATGAATAAAAGAGATTTATGTATACGAGTAGCTAGATGGGCTTTATTACTAGAAAAATTTAATTATGTAATATAACACAGATCTGGTTAAAAAATGTGTCATGTTGATGCTCTAAAAAGATTTATTAATATATTTTTTGTATTTCTATGGAAAATGTGTTTTACCTAAATTTAAATTAAATTAAAACGAGGATAGCGAAATAAAAAAGGTTAAAGATCTTTTGAAAATTTCCAATTATAAAGACTGTTTTTAACGGAACAAAATTCACTATAAGTTTGTTGACGGTTTGTTGTGAAAGAAGTAAAAGTTGTACCTGAAAGTATGCAAACTGAAATAATTAAAAATATTCATGATAAGGGACCGATGATAGTTAAATGTACAGAGAAAAACTTAGAAGATCATAACTTTATTTTTAAATTGAAACAAAAAATTGAAACAATAATAGCTAATTGTGTACATTGTATCCTTGTAAGCCGTAAAAAAGGAAATTAGTAAGAATTTCTTCATACAATTCATAAAGATGATTTACCTTTACATACGTATTACATAGATCATCCAAGACCTTTAGAAATTACAGCAAATTTTTTTTAATCATATTTTGGCGAATACGGATGACCTTACAAAATCAATGGGATCATATATTACACGAAGACGACATCATCATCTGAAGTTATTTCAAAACTTGAATTGGAAAAAAAAAAACTACAATTGGAACTCAAATAAATGTAATTACCGATCTTGGCACTGTCTCTACGTCAAAAGAATTTGAAGAGTATTGTTCCAAAAAAAAATATAAATCATCATCTAATTTCAACAGGCCTTCTGCGTGTCAGTGGACAAGTTGAGCGACTAAATAAAGTAATTATTCTCATTCTCTCAAAGTTGTCGCTTGAAAATCCTTTGCATTTGTACAAATATATTAATGAACTGCAACAAACTATCAATTCAACCTACCAACGGTGTATAGGTTCTACTCTTTTGAACGGTTGTTCGGTACCAAAATGAATACCAAGCATACTGAAAAATTAAAAGAAATAATCGAAGCCAAATTTCAAGCTAATTTTGAAAAGCAGACTAACAATCTTCGAAAAGATGCCAAAAGAAATATTAAAAGTTCAAGAACAAAATAAGAAGACGAACGCCTCATTGCTATAAATTAGGTGACTTATTTGCTATAAGACGCACTCAATTCTAACCACATCTTAAACTTAAATCGAAATATTTAGGGCTATAAAAATTACTAAAATTAGGGGCAATAACACATAAGAGGTCTCAAAAGAAGGAGAACATGAAGAACCTAAAAATACTACAACTTGTGCAGAAATTATAAAAAGATGGTGTGTATCCCATTAAAATATCCCATTATATGTATACATACATACATACATATATATATATATATATATATATATATACATACATATATACATAAATACTTTATTTATATGACTGTGTATCTACGGATTATAACTATTTCCCCCCAAACATGACTGTTTTATATGTTTTTTTTTTTGAGGACATTAGCCAAAAGTAGAGAAAAGGGTGCCGACGACAAAGCAAGATGATGACACTTCAGACACGACAGTGATTTCCGAAGACGATGATATTCTAAGGTTCTAAATGTTATTTTAATTCTCAACTATGTTACTGATACTAAATTTTCTCTTTTCAGATTTGTTTTCCAGATTGAGACGATCTTTTTTTTGATGAAGTTAAGAAATTGAGGTCACCTTCTTCCAGGATGGCCGAAGATGTAGACATTTGGAATGAACCTCCTACTGCAGAGGGCACTACCTCTGTCAGTGAAGGGAACGCGCTCTCGGAGGAGAAGTGACGGATATCATCAGAACAGTAACGACCACAGTCATTATCTTTTGTTATGGCTTGGTTGTACAATAGAAAAAAAAATTTTTAGACTCATTAAAAAAACCAAGTATTCATCTGAATGACTGTCTTCTTTTGTGGAATATCAACATGAAATATAACATATCTAGCGAAGCGACATAATATGACATGACGACGGGCGTAGAATCCTAAGCTCATATATGAAGATTGTATAGGACTTAGAGTGCTAAAGCTTCAACGCATTTCGATAAGAATATGGCATTTCAAAAAAGTTAAGTAATCGTTTCCCTTCATTAAAAGTTATGCTTCATCAAATATGCGAGTTTTTGTCTTTGTTAAATATCATCGGAAAAAAGAATTACTTACAAGTCTTATTTTGGATCTTCAAACATTTGGTTGTTCCTGTACTTCAAATAGTGAAAAAGAAAAAAAAAATATTTTCAAATGGATCTACTTCAGCATTATATTGTTTTATCTACATTTTCACTTTTGCTTTTCAAAGAAGATATTCTATTATGTGAAAGAAAACTATATTTTACGTTTACAATTCATGAGAAGTGCATTTCAAACTACACCTTGGTTCATCAAAATAAATAAAAAAATAATTTATTGTTTCAGCACTGGTTTTTAATAATGAAAACCAGCGAAAATTTCAAGTTAGTAAATTTCTTATTGTTCAGAATTACGACGTAAAAATTCATAATTCACAATTAAGTCACAAAAATTGAAATTTTGATTTATTTTTAATGGTCTCGATTTTGATTGGTTATTGTAAGTTGTAACTTAATGTCTTCAGTATATACATTATGTTGTGAAAATGTTATTACTATACTAAATTTTAAAATTTTAAATTTATTTATTCTACGTGCAATATTTTTATTAATGCAATTGAGCTGATGTATGGAAAAAATAGGAAGGAAGCAAATAATAAATCAGGACTTCAAATTTCTAAGTCTCAGAAACACAAACCTATTGAAATTATTTCTTTGAACCAAATAATTCTATGAATGTCAGGAAATGCCTAATATACTTTATTGATAAATTTATTATAATTCTAATTACTTGAAAATAATGCCCTAAATTAATATGTAACTGTTATGAAAAAATAATTAAAAATTAGGAGGAATTCACTTGCTTATTAACCGAAAAATATATAACCCCATCAATGACCAACTTCCTTGCCAACCATTGAAGGAGCACCATTAGTCATTAACTAAAATTTATTTGTATTAATTGTTTTACTTTTAAAATAATTTATAAATGAAGAAAGAATATTCTTTCCCTTTGTTGTTCTTTATAAAGTAAATTATGATGCATATTTCATCATAACATCTATGTTTATCTCAATATTGTACAGTTACTGCAAGGCGCCAACATCATTCACATCGGTACTATTATCAAGAGCAAAGCTAAATGTAACTGTTTCTTGTAATCAAGAATCATGTTTTATTTCTACATTTTTCGCCAACTAAGCAATTCGTCTATCAATAATTCTAGGAGTAGCTAGATTTCTAGAATTCGGGATAATATTGTTTGCAGATTTGGTAAATCACTAAGCAATATTTCAATTTTTTTATAAAAAAATGGGCATTTTATATATCCGTCGTCTGTGAAACGTTTGTCTTAGGCAGCTACATAATGAGCAAAAACGATTTGATTTCCAATTTTGTAACGAAAATTTAACTTGTTTCTCATATCCAGTAACACTCATAACTTCCCAATTCTCATCAAAAGTTTTAAATGAGGGCTGATATTTTGTTTGAAAATGTCTTTGTACAAATGGACGTGCGAATCTTTTGCAGTGTAACATATGTACAACACGATACAAAGTGCTAAGATGCTAAGACGACTGTGAGAATTACCTTTATATATTAACCTTGTAGAGAGCCACTGAGAATTGTACCACGCTCCAGAGGTTGTCAACACATGTTCTTGTTCATACTTTACCTTATCTTATACTAGAACTGTTAAAATGGGCAAAAGTTTATTGATATTTTTCATTTACTTCAGTCATCAGCAAATAAGTCGAAATGAAAAAAAAAAGTTTAAACAGGTTTCATTTGGTTTTATTAACGTATCACTAGAAGCAACACTAGGGCTATTGGAGACGAACATAATAATTTTGAACCTCGGTCAAGTGAAGAGGACGACAACTGAGCCGACATGCCCCTCTCCTAACTTCCACTCATAGCCTCATGCTATGCCAAAGGGAGAACTTTGGGCCCCGACAGATTTAATGTGTATCAACCCTGGTTAAACGGCAGGTATTTTGTAGCATCAACGCTGGAACACAGTACTCTATGTAAACCACAGCTCACAAGTCCATAACCATGACCACTAGGCTACCGCGGCCACAACGGTAAACAGAATATAATTTAATACAAAAAAGAATACAAATATTCCTTAGATATAAATGAAGAGATAAACGTTAATTCCCATCAATTTTAGACATCTGAGGGTCACAATGTACTGCGTCAGACAGTCATGGGAGATTGATGTTAATTAAGGGGGAAACAATTCAAAATTGTGATTTCATTTTTTCTAAAGATAATTATAATGTAAGTCACCTCAGAGCTTAACCTGAAAGAATTATGCTCAAAGCTAATTTGTCTGAGACTTTGTCATACTTCGTCTAAATTAAGAATGCAGCTGAGAAATTATCAAAAGCTGGATGAATAAAAGAATACTGTTACAACTGTTGTGGTAAAAACATACTGCTTCGAAGTACACTCAAACTGAAATTCGTAGTTTTTATTGCAAATCTACTGGTCATTAAACGTCACATTGTCCTAAAAGGACAAATGAACATAAGTCAGCTACCTCAAAATTAAAATGCTCCTAGCCGTCATGTTATTTCTCATTCTCTAAATTCAAGTTTCACTCATGAAGACATTTCATTTCTTAACGAAAACATTTATATTTTACTGAATACGGAGTCTCAAAAACAATTTTTCAAGAATCCACTTACAAGAAAAATAGATACCCATCCCTTTAAGCAACTTAATTGAAACTCACCGGGTTAGGAACTCACATTTTGATTCCAACTGGGTACTTTCACAATTATTTCAATATCGTCAGTTTTATTTTTGAAACTGATTTATATATATATTGTCAAATACATTTTTCTCTAGTTCGTCGTATTATGAATAATTTGACTAGACAGTTTGAGACAAGCTGAATTTTCAATAAGTAAACTGGTTATTTCTTTGATTCCTAATATTGAAAATAAAGAATTTCTTCTAAAATATTTCGAAAAATGTAAAACAAAACATTTTACCTGACTTAACTCCCATTCTTGATGACGATAATTAATGTCAGGTTGCTGTACTAATTAATTATTATCTATCTGTGAACACCAAAACAATGGATTTAGAAATGCACGTGGTTTTCTGATAACATATCAGTGATTCAAAGACCCAGACGTCTTCCTCGAGAAGAAAACAAATTGTTTTGACTGAAATTCAACAATGTATTTTAAAATGCAATATGTAAAATGTATCATAAAACGTAATTCTTCAGACTATTCTGCTCCAGTGCCTCTGTGTAAAAAGAAAGATGGTTCTCATCGTCTTCGAGTTTACTTTCGCCATACTGATAGGAAAAATATTACGGACTCAAATCTTCTTTCTTCTCCGTTGATGCTGTCATTGACTCTCAACAAAATTCTGAAGTTTTTTAACGTTAGACCTTAAATTGTTTACATCATGTTCTGGTCAATGCTACATGTACAACAAATATATCTTTTATTGCTCCTATTAGACAATATTAATTTCTAAACGCTCCTATTAGACTTTCTGTTCGTATAATATTTTTTCAAAAGTTCAACAACAATGCTTTTAGAAATTTGGCAGATAAAACTTTTGTAATTTATATGGTTGTCATCAAAATCTCCTCTATTGAAAAATTCGTCAAACCTCTAATTATTTAAATATGTTTTTCAAATTTCTTCATATATAAACTTTATAAAATGTTTTCCTTTTTTCAACGAGAAATCGAATTATTAGTACACATATTGCAGGATGGTACAATAAGTCCATCATCTTCCGAAATTTGTTTAGTTCAAAATTTTCCTAAAAACCAAGAAGACTTACATTCCTCAAGGCATGCTAATACAAATCACCCGAGACACACACCATAAGGGTTATTTTTAAGCAAACAAAAACATAAAGAATAAGAGACTTGCGCTTTCTTTATTAGAGAAAATAAGATAATAATATTGTCACCAACAGTATCAAATATATTGTGATTCATAGAAAATATGGCAGACTTAAAGGTCTTTTACATGCCATGACTAAAGGAAATATTCCTTTTGTTTTCTACTTTGATTTTTAAAGGTACCCTTCCATCCTCGAACAAACAATATAATTTTATTTTTGCGATTTACTGTGCAAAAAATAAAAGCTAATTTACTGTGAAGAAATTAGCTTTTATTTCTTCACAGTAAATTATTAGAAGCTTTTACTAATTTACTGTGGTTATATCCAGTAAAATTAATAACAAATGCAGATGATTTACAAAACCTAAATTAGCAATATTAGCTTTTCGGAAGTCTCTGAAGAATTTTTACTGATGAGCGTTAACTTCGATTTAATTTTAAGATTAATGTGCAGGAGAAAACATCGAGTTACATAGTGTAACAACCTGCATTCCTCATGAAAGCGGACAAATAGAAAGAATGCTATAAACAATCAACCCTGTCTTTACAAACCTCTTCATAAATGATTCAACTAAATCTAATTCATTCCTCCAGTTAATTGTGAATAGCTCAACCACTTGAACAGCCTATCATAACTTCCAGCTGGTGTTCCAGTGAAATGCAAGGATGAAAATCAAATTTCAGAGCTTCTCCGAGCTTCTTTCTAAGAAAAACATGAAAAGACTCGCAGATGTACTACAAAAAATATCATGAACATGTTCAAGAAGAAAATCACCGAACCATCAAAAAATGGCGAAATCCAGCACTACAATATTAAATTGATGACTAGGTTGCTATCTAAAGAACATAATTTGGTATAGGACACAAACTACGCTTTCGATATTTTGGATCATACAAAATCATCCAAGCAGAGCCACATAAGTGGTATGATGTTCAAAAAATAGGGACTCATGAAGAACCAAATGTGACTTCAACCACTTGAAATCGCGTAAAGTTGTAGTATATCATGTATAACATAATTGATTTTGTTTTTGTCTCTCTTACCTTACATATATTTTTGTTAATTATTTTTCCTCTCTCTTTTTAATATATTTGTATGTTTTATTATCTCTTACCTATGCATGTCCTATGCTTGATGATCCGATCAAGACTGATGGCCGAGAGAAGAAAAAAGCTTTTGATGCACTCCAGGGCACGCGACACACCTAATAACGGTTACTTGCCACCTAACCTCCCGATAAGAGATATCAAACAGACATAAATGATAGTTGAGCTGAGAACCATACCGAAGCATTGTACCTGTAGCTGTGAGAGACGTGTAATGTAACTGTTTGCTAGCACTAAAATAAGACAAAATACCAAATTGTTGTCGTTATGTCTACAACTGCTACATTTATGCGCCAACCGAATACCATCCTGTAATGTGCTGCACTAATTTCTAACACTTTATTCTATGCAAATTGGATTTAAATCTATTTTATGGTAAATCGAGAACGAATTTGTATACGAAATTTTAAAAGCAATTTACTAAGAAATTTGTGTTTGGAATGTATTTCATTCTGTTAGGTATTATGCCCTTTACCACCCTAAATTATTTTAGGCGTAAAATGAATATTTTCCTTAAATATTAGTAAATTTATTCTTCTTTAATAGTAAATATTTAGCGAAAATGGCTGTAAATATTATTGAAACAACCGATTGGCTAATTTTCCTTTCAAAAAAAGAGAAAATGTATGACCTATAATTACAGTAGCGTGAACTGATTTTCAGAATTTGTAATATATATATAAAGTTTCTATCCTTCCAGAACGAAAACATTAACTTATACATAAATATACATTGATATTCCAAACTAATTTGTTCACTTATCATTGAAATTTCAAACTAATTTATTACAACAATGAGTGTTTCTAAGAAATTTTGTAACACATCTGGTTTCCTGAATTTGTATACATTTATATAAATTCAAACATTCGCTATACGTCTTAAAATCATTTTGCTTTTTATCACTGAAATGGCTTTAAATATTTTTATTTCATTAATTCAAATGTTGAAAATATTTACATATTCTCAATACTTTAATTATTAAGATAATTTCTTATATTGCCATTATTTACTACAGAAACATTAAGCTTCTATATCAAGTAATTTTGAAAAGTACAATTCTCTTTTTTTAGGAAATTCTACAAACAAATTATCCTCTAAAGAATATTTTAAAATAATTGCGTTTCAATTAGTTGAAATGCAAATGTGAATTTTGATAGCACCAGAAATTTGATCAATCATCAAACACGATGTTTAACGCATGAACTGAAAATAACCTACTTAAAATACAACTTCTTTTCGGTTTTTCTAACATAGTCAGTCCTTGCTCACAATCCTCGCATGACTTATAAAAGTTCCACCAGCACCATTCTTTGCACATCTGAAAAATATAGGGACATAAATGAATGAAATACAATGAATAATTAAAGCAGTTTAATGATAAGAAACGATAATTAATTCAAAAAGTACTTCTTGTGAACGAGGTCCTGTTTTGTTGTTCTTTTTCCATAATTCTTCGTAATCCTTGCAGTCGGTTTTGTAAGGAGATTCAAGAAGATGCACTTCTTCCTAGAAATGGAATTTTAAAGAATCAGGACGATAAATAAAAAATCGAGAAGTTAATTTATGCAAAATTTACCATTCACATTTCGGTATTCTGAAAACATAATCAGAGACCTTCAATATGTGTATCCATGCACCATGTTCTCAAAACGGAACATAAGGTGTTTATTAGCTAAATTTTTATTGATTTTTTTTTGCAGGAAATAATTACATTGTCATGTCATACACTAGCGCATTTTATTTAGTATTTATCTTACATTCAGATCAATTGTATCTTCATGGTTAACTGTATTTTATTGTTTCATTTATACTTATTTTCGATTTCTGTCTAATATTTATTAATACATATTTTGTGTAAAATAATCTGTTATATTACTCCTATGTCATCGACCCAGTATTTATCTTTAGTGCAGACTACTTCATTACTTTATTTTGAGAAAATCGAGTTTTGGCGAGGAGACGCTCGCTAATGTAATGTGTTCTTCCCATAAAGCTGCTGGCTTTTGTTAAGCAAATGATTTTTTTTTTTTGTTTCTACTACAAAAGTTTTAGTTCTGTGCCGAACATTGCATTTTTCACACAAAATTTAAATGTATAGCTGTATTGAAAAGTGTACTTACCATTCGGATGTTTAACATGTACGCGTGATTTTTTTCCAAAAACATTCCATCTACGAATGGAGTAACTGGAACGAAAGGAGATTGGATGGACATGAATATACGTGGCACTGTCCAGGGGTAAATTGTCTCCTCTTCTCGGATACGTGTATCAAAAGCATTCAGAATAGGATCACTATTACCAGGCGGATCTGAAGAATAAAAAAAATTCTTGAAATATAAAAATGTTTATATAAAATATGTATATAGGTTTTGAGTCAAGAAAGGAGCTGTTCGGGTAACGACAGGCTTAGGTATCAAAGGTTCATACAACGGCAAAGGGATCACTAGAGCACTTTTTGAAATATAGACCTTTCTGAATACATTTTCTTGCATATCTCTAATCCATCAATCAACCAATCAATCAATCCTTCAAGAAACTAATCTACCAAACCAATTTCGATTCCCTTTAACCCTTTAGGCAAACTTCTGCTTCTACTGAATGCATTGCATGAAACTATTTTATTTTATTTGGATTGTTAAACATTTATTTGAGTATGATTTTTAAAAACAATATTGATCTGTAACTTTCACATTATTAAAAGCTTGCGAAATAATTTTAGAATTGCATATTAAAATGTTTTCCGAAGATTTGAAAAGTAGCAAGAATAAAAATTTCTCTTATTTTTTTCTTCTTTTTCAGTGATTTTTTTGCACATATTCGAATAAATACATTGATCTAGATTTAAGAATTTAATAACTGACCCATATGTTATACTATGGTCATGAAAGTGAAATGGTTGTAAAGCACAATCTATATATATATAAGCGAAATACCACTGACTGACTCATCACGATATCTCTAAGACTATACAACCGATTGACTTGAAATTTGGTACAGTTACTCATTTTGCAATGTAGACGCTCACTAAGAACGGATTTTATGGAATTCTTAACCAAAATGTAGTTATCATCGGTTAATCTTTTCTTACCCATCGGTTATGTCATTTTGGCGACTTTATCGCCAAAAATTACATGACCAACGCCAAACGGAATATATTTTTTTTAAATGTATACTGTGTATCGCTACCAATTAAGTTTACTTGCAAGATTTGCGCGTGCGAAATGGAAAAATACCAAATAATTTAATATTGAAGCGCTGATGGATGATTGGCAAGATTTTGGAGAAGAGGCTCTTTTTTGCAAAATATCACCAAATATCTTCCACCGCCAAGTAGAAGCATTTCAATGACCTTGCATTGTGAATTTTAAAAAGCTATACTATGGTAACCCCAGCTGATTTCGATTCGCCAGCTGATTTCGGTTTTGCTGAGCAAACGATAATTTTTATTGTTGTGGAACCTAGGCGTAAGTTTTAAATTTATGAGAAAAGTATTTTATTATTAATAATGATTGATAAACTACATTTGTAAATCTAAACGCAATCTAACCAAGTTATTGAAGTTGGCTTTTAACAAATGAATAATAACGGTATGTTATTCATGTCATTAATAAAAAAATAAGTAGCTATCAAAATATATATTTTGATGTATGCATTAATTGTAACCTAATGAAAATATCATGCAAAAGTTTTGTTTCTGTATTTTGGTAATTTTTAGTTTTTGTTTTCTAGGAAATAAACATTTTTCATTTTTTAAAATGGCTGGATATTTTATTGTTTTCAGAATACAGAATTATTTTTAATGCTATGATTTTTAAGAGCTATTCTGTCTATTCAATTGCAGTTCCAGATATGCTGCTACCGTAAGAGTTATCCTTTTGCAAAAAGGATCACGTAATACGGGTGACTTTTTGCTAAAATTTTTTATTATACTTCATTTTTTTGTTAGTATTTTTTGTTGAATTTTAAAATAATTTGATTTAAAAAAGTTAATTTCGGTTATATTTTTTAACTTGAAAAGTATTTCATTGTAGGTTAATAAAAATTGATTTTTCATATTTACTTTTCAGTTATAGTTCTTAATAATGGATGTTGAATATATTTGGATCGATGGAATGCCTACTCCTTTCAAAGTTTTTAAAATTCTTGGCGACGGAGCATGTTTATTTTCGTCTCTGTCTTTGCTGGTGTTCGGTGACATATCGATGGCGTATAAAATGAGAAATATTATTGTTTCTCACGTGTTTGACAACTGGGATCGGTTTAAATGCTACACTCAAATGCTATCTGGCGCCCCTTATAATACTAACGATTTATATTTTACCGAAATGTGTAAACCAAACACGTATGGATCTATTTGCTAAATTATGGCGGCGGCAGAGCTATTTCCCTATCAGTTCGAAGTTTATCAAGGTGGCTGCCATTTAGCTTCTGTTGGGGAAACAATTCAGGGGGAAAAAATATTACGTTTTACGGGAAACTGTAATAGTTGTCATTTTGATGTTTTATTTAAATAGTTGGATTAACAAATAGAAGTAAAGTTAATCCTGGTTATGATAATGTGAAACAAAATGAAGAAAATGTGTCATCTTTAATGTTTCAGCCCCAAGAAAATGTGTCTGTGTTAGTTTCAAAGACTCAATCAATATCTAACATTGATTTTTCAAGTTCAAGGGAATCAATTATTAATGATGTAATATCTCTTCAACTAAATAAAGGTAAAAGAAATGAAGAAAAAGATTCACAAATTCAATTAGATATAAACAAGTAAGACCAGCTGCTACAAAATATATTCAAAGTCATCCTGAAGAACATAGAGAAGCTGCTTCAAAATATACTAAAAGCCATCCTGAAGTACATAGAGCGTAAGAAAATACTTTTCTAATACCCCCCACGTGAATCAGGCAGCTGTAATTAAATACAATGATAAAAGATCAAAAGTTAATTTAGCTCCATGGACTTCCAAAAATTTGTCTGGTTTTAAATATGAAATATATATTGACTATTCAAATGATAAAATTGTCAGTATCGGAAAACGTTTGCCCTGTTCGAGGTGCCGTGCTTTAAAAGGATAGAAGAACCTCCAGGAATGTGCTGGAGTGGTGGTCAAGTCCTGCTTCCTGTTATTAGATCCTTCCCTGAACCTTTGAATAGTCTTCTTAGCCATAAGGATCAGCTTTCAGAACATTTTCTTTCTACAATTCGCAAGTATAATGTATGTTTTCAGATGACGTCATTCGGAGCAAAAGAATTGAAGGAAGGAAATTTTATGCCAACATTTAAAGTTCAGGGCCAGGTATACCACAGGATAGGTAGCCTATTGGCTGAGCCTCCTCAACAACCTTCTTTTCTTCAGTTTTACTTTCTCTGTGATGATGAATGTGAAAGAAACATTCATTGTGGTATTTTCCCAGGTGTTAAGCCAGAATTAGCCTATTACAAAAGGAGCTACATGAACATAACAGGTATATTCATGATTTCAAAGCTGCTGTTGATTCAGTTCCTAAAGACCAAAAGGAGTTCAAGGTTATAATTAATGCCGATAAAAAACCATCTAGAGAACACAAAGGTCGTTTCAATGCTCCAATTTTCTTGATATTTTATGTATAGGTTCCAAAATATAATATGATCATCTGCCCAGCGAAGCGGGCGGGTATCAGCTAGTCCTCAATAAATTCGATCATTTCAGACTGCGTCGGAAAAAACGGTAGGATAAGTAGAGAATTATTTATATGTATAAATGTGTAATACAAATAAGGCAAACAATGAATATTAAACTTTATTTAAAGACTCTTTTCTGACTTCTTTAAAATTAATTGCAAATTGACATTTTCCGCATTGTGTCTAAAGCACTTATATAGTCAAATTTAGAGCATATTATTATAATCATAAAAAAACATGCCATTTATTATAAATTCGACAAAAATTGTAAAAGAAAGCATTAATTAAAGCTAAACTTATACTTACTGGAATCAAAGGTGTCGACCTCCTCGCTGCTATAAATATGAAGATTTGTAGAATAGCAGGTGACGTATGTAAGTCTTTGAATGTCGAAAACAAAAGTTGTTTTTATTTTGCTAAACAAATATAAAAAAAATAATTGAGGAAAGTTATTAACTTGTATGCGTCAAATGTTTACTACTAAAATTTGAATAATTGTTTCTCAATTAATTGTCTTTTTTTTACTTTAACCCTTTTTAGAGAATAGGAAATTTCGCTGAAAAGTAATAAACTCCAAAAAGACATTCGATAGCTCATTCTTTTTTAAATCATCAAGATATTATGGAAGGTAATTGTTTTTATTCCGAAAGCCAGGTATATTTATTTTTAGATAATCATTATTTTCCTCACAAAAATTAGAAAAAAATGGCCACATCGACACTATTTTGTAGAAGCTAACTGGCTAATTATGGTTAAAGGTAAAATTCTAAAATAAAAGATTTCCAAAAAAAACTGAAACAAATTTTATAAAGTAAGTTTATTTTGGTATAGTGCGGCACACAAAACCATTTTTAAATGAAATTTAAAAAAAATTACAGAAAAGAATTTTTTGGAACTGAAACATAAAGAGCTAGAATAACTTCAATGGTAAAACACACAACATTGAGTTTTAATTCACAGTTGTAAGTTTAATAAGAGATAATGTTTAAACAATGACCGTAAACGGTATTGCATGCAAAATAATGACGATTGAGGAATAGGTAAAAGCGTAAGTTGACCAAGAACTCACTCAGTTGGTGCGCAGTATAACCATTAGCTTAGGTGTTGCAGCAGTGATGTAGAGAAAATACAGTCCGTTTAATTATGCGTTATTTTCTAGGTTTACCCTGAAGTTCTGTTCTGACGAATATAAGTCTGGTACTCTGCTCACTTAATTTTTTGGGAATTTCATCCAAAGAAGCGTCAGTAACAACACATTCTGGGAACCTTTCTTAAGACTGGTGGTTTTGTCATTTAAAATGTTTACTCTGAAATTCCAGTTACCACGTTATCATTCAAGCGTAAATAGAATTTTGTGACAAATTTAAAAAAAAGAGAGAAAATCAATTTGATATCACCCAAAATTATAGTTAATTCGAATGAGAAAAAAATTTGTTTCCAAATTCTAAATAATAATAATAACACTGTCATACTCAGTAAAAACACTCATTGCTTTAAAATAAAAAAATTAAATCACTATGTTTCAGATATACCTATCACGCCTTCTTTTTCTCCACCTTTCTTTCATCAAAAGACTTTCGTCTCTCAGGTCTTGATTCTGCGTTAAAGAAATGCTTGTTAAATAAGTTTTGCTTCACAATATTTTTGCTCGTTCTGTAGTCCAGTTACTGATAGCAAAAACGGATCCTAACAGAATCCAACTGATACATTGGCAACATTTAAGATGCCCTATGTAGTTAAAATTCACTCTTAACTTGTCGCAGGGATTTAGAGCATAGATTGCTAACTTTCTTTCCGCTAACATTATTTCGAAAAAATTTTTATAATATATTTCTCTAGCCTTTTTTGTTAAACAGAAAAATAAATGGCCATCCAGTTTTTGATTTCCGCTCATTCAATGAGATCACAATCATACATATATTTAGTTATTCTTACTTTACACAATGTTATGCATCAGATTTCTAGTTCGAATTCTTGTTCGACAATAGGTTTAAAATTCCCGTTCAATCGAATTCCATTAAACCACGTATGTTTAGATAAAATATCATTTTCTGCTTGAGACTGAGATATATATCATTTAAATAGACCTTATTTTAGATTAAAAGGTACACCAAAGGCGTTCCAATCTGTAGTGCAAAATATTTTAGGCGATTTACTCTTTTCAGGTTTCTTTGTTTATGTTGGAGATAGCAATGTATTTACTAAAACTACCGATGAGTATCTCACTCTACTCAGTATAGATTTTCATCGCTCCCAACGAGTCATTTTGCAATGTAATTCGCAAAAGGGCCAATTTTTGACAAAACATGCACATTTTGGGACTCGTTGTAACCTCTGAAGACATTTCAGTTGATAAGGATATAACAGAATATATTAATAAATTCCCTGTTCCGGCTGAAAAAATTTTTTAATCATTTTTGGCATGATGCAATTTTCGGAGAGCAAATGGGATTGCCGATCTACAATTCGATGAATTGAATACTCAAGGCTATTTTTTGCGCCGAAGTTAAGAATTAAAATAAAAACGCATTCTTTAAACTAGACATACTCGTATAAGGAGGAGGAAATGTATCACTTTAACACTGTTTTCGCTTATTTTTGTGCAGGTTCATTTTTGTTCTGTTTTGACGTGTTTTATAGTACAAAATAGATTTTCTCTCCGTTGTTTTAGAAATCAGTTGCCTGGTGAATTATTTTTGTAATAAACAAAAGAGGAAACCCTTTAGTTTAGATCGTCACAAGTAGTTACTTTTACCAAACCTTGATCGAGTGAGGATGAGGCAATTCAGTGTTCAATATCAATGCTTCTTAATTTTCTTTGTCACTACATTTGGGGGAATTTTGTATTTCGTCTTGGAACTTCTTTACTACTCCATTTCCATTTCTGAGCCCAGAAAAGAGCTCTACCTATGAATCTGGGATTCTAGCGTTATTTATTTAATCAAACTTTTCTTTACATATCTATTCTATTTATTATTATATCTAACTATTTATGTATTCTACTTTTTTATTTTTTATTCTACCCATTTATGTATTCTACTTTTTTATTTTTATTCTACCCATTTATGTATTCTACTTTTTCATTTTTTATTCTACCCATTTATGTATTCTACTTTTTTATTTTTTATTCTAATCATTTATGTATTCTACTTATTTATTATTTATAGTATTTACATTTCTTCGTTTTTCTTAATTTTTCCTTTTACGAAAGATGCTTGTGCAAATTGATAGAAATCCATGCATTTCATTCTTTGTTGCCCCGTATAATTTATTCCATTTGTGTAATGGTTCACCTTCAGAGAGCCTATTTCTTTTTATTTGTACGCTGATTTGCTTTTTTCGATTTATCCCGTAATTTCAAAAATTTCATGATACCATTCATAGTACGTTTACATTAATACGTATACACTTACTTTCCTCTCCTCTAATGTCTATCTTAGTGAGTCGTGTTTATTTATACGTAATTGGAGATTTTTTTCTTTATATCCAATGTTTGATTCGATTGACAAGGAACTAGACTAATACTTTAATCACAATCACACTCAATTGAGTAGGATTGATACGATAGAAATAAAATCTTTTTACCCTATCTGGCATGTGGTCTCAGATTTTCTGTATACTAATTAATTGTAAAAGGAGTTATACCGACAATTTTGGATAAAAAGAGAATGGTTGCATACATAGCGTTTGCATAGATTAAGTGAAGTTCACTAATTTATTGGATAACTGTATCTTACATTCAGGGCATTAGACCAGTTTAACGTCACACTAATAGCAAAACGAGGACTAATAGGGACAGACCTTGTAATTGTAAACCTCAATCAAGTGACGAAGACGACACCCGAGCTGGCATCACCTCTCCTAACTTCCACACCACGCCATTCAGATATTTATAACAAATTTAAGAGAGAGATGCTCCAGAACTATTCTTGGTTTTACGTGTCTGGGTCAGCACAAATGCAAATAATATTTTCCCCTCTACACACGTTGTCATGATAATCTTGTGTCATAGTCGTGGACTCTCGGTCAGCGGTTTCGTCCAGTCGGGGGTTCGAGTTGAGACTAAGGCCGGGGCTGATGCATGTTAAATCTGTCGGAGCTCACTGTCCTTCCGATAGAGGGGTGTGGAAGTTAGGAGAGGGAGTCGCCGCTCAGTTACCATCTTGGTCAATTGATCGAGGCTCAAAATTACGAGATCCATCGCCAATAGCTTTTGTGTTGCTTTTAATACAACGTTAATAAAACCAATCAATCAACCCTCCACTCAGAGCTTCCCTGAATTTCAAAACTACAAAGAAACAGAATTTTCAGTAAAATATCTATTTTCACAATGTTGAGATTGAAGTCTTATATTAGTGTTTTATGATCCTTAGTTGAAAATGCATATGTTTTTGTCATGATGATTTATTTTATTGCGCAGTAGAAAACCTTATGCTGTCATTATCCAATCATAATTACTATTTTGTGTTTCTTTGAGTATTTTCTATTTCGAAGGGAGAAAAGAAAGAGATACATTCAATTGAGACAAAAGGCAGTTTCATTGTATGACAAATCAACTTTTTGTGTATGGTAGTATTTGAATGTGTTTCTTTTCACAACATTGTCTGTGCGTGTACTTTCACAACATTTCCCTTTCAACTCTAACGTATAATTCTTGCAATTTTAAGTTCAATTCTGTACTGACAGTTGCCTAGCTTTATGCAATTCACATCACTTTTTTCTTCGTTAACATTGTAATACATTTTCGATTACCGTTCATATGTATTGAATTCAGAGCAACAGTTTTTAATCCTACCAATTGTAATGTATTGTCCTTATGAAAATACATTCCTATGTAATGAAATTCTTTTAATTTTACGCGTTGTACCTAGGGTTTACAAAGTTAGTGTTTTTCCCTTCATCTAGTAATCCAAATTGTTCATACCCGCACGTTTATATATCGGTGCTCGCTTGTTTTAGTTTTGATTCACATTTACTTGGAGCTAGTGACGATACTATCAATTACACGCATGTTAATAAGAAATGTTGATGATTGCAGTGGCTTAACACTTGAAGACCCTTCAAGCATATTTGAAGTGTGCATATTTGAAGTTGCTAAATGTTGAATTCTTAATGACTTTCGTTGTACATGATGTGAAATTATGTAGAATTTAAGCCCCTTAAAAACTACTTTTTCTTCTCTCAATTTTGCTATTCCTTAAATATTTTTACACAACCTAAACCCTTCTAATCAAATTTTTGTGACATACTGGCTGTATCCGAGCAATCATATGAAATAATTTAATTTTACAGATGGAAAATAATTCAAATGCGAGATGAGGGAAAAGTCGAATCATTCAAAAATTCGATTCATTTCGTTTTTCTTTCCATTTTTCGACGTGTATTCAGACTTGATGCACGTTGAATCTGTTGGGGCCCAAATTTTTTCCATTGGCGTGGTGTGGAAATTAGGAGATGAGGGTGCTAATTCAGGTTCCGGGTTCCTCGTCACTTGACCGATGTTCCAAATTAGGAAAGGTCAGTCGCCAAAAGCCCTCGTGTTGCTTCTAATACTATGTTAATAAAACCAAACCAAACCTTTTCATTTTTCATTAACTTTAGGTTTTAAATTTTTTTTTTTTTTTTTTTGTTTCTTTACAGGATCCTGCGGAGGATGCTCTCACGGAGGGAAAACGCTTACAGTTTTGCATTCATGATTGGTCAGGCAGAGTTCTCTTCTGTTAAAGTTAATTAGTTTTCTCTGCTATTTGTACTTTTTGAATGGAAAAGGAAAGATGAAGCGATGGATTAGAGAAAATCCAGCCCTTTTAGTCGTGCGATATTTTCTTTTGTCTTACTCTAAAATTTTGTTCTCGCGAATGTAAAACTATCTCTTTGCCCTGTTCAGAGGCTCTTAGGAATATCGGCCAAAGAGGCGCAAGTTTTAACATTTTCTGGGATGGGGAGGGGGGGTTCTTAAGTTTTGTGGGGCCTCATTTATTTCTTAAAAGTTCATGCACGCCAAAATTTATTACATTAATAAAGCCAAATTTGCTTTAACATACTTTTCTTCATTCTTTCTAGAATGACTAATTTATCATCAATAAGACATTTCTTGACCTCTCCCTTCAACAATGCTCTACATTAAGGGCATTAAAATGAATAATCTGTAAGTAGAACGTTACTTCGTTCTGAAGGTGGATTATAAACTGCTGTTTGTAGAAAATGCAACACCATGAAGGAATCATCAGAATCAAATGAAATTCGCAGCAAATGTCAATTATAGGATATTATGCAAATTAATAAAGTTTCAGAGCCATCGCGCGTGCGCGGCGCGCGCAGCGCCCTCTGAATTGATGCTGAAAGCGTATAAATAAAGTGCTGTAGCGGGACGTTGAAAAAAGTCTATGATTATTTGTTAGTGGCAAACGTTTAGTGAGACCTGAGTATGCCTCCACGACGGAAGAATAAGAAATTCAAGCAACTTACGGAGTTTGAACGAGGGAGGATAATCGGCCTTCGAGAAGGAGGATTTTCCTATCGCGCAATAGCAGCTCGTATGCAGCGGAACAGTTCCACAGTGATGCGAGTTTGGAAGCAGTGGACCGACGAGCACCGAACAACTCGAAAAACAGGCACTGGACGACAGAAGGTGACGTCAGAGCGCGATGATCGACACCTGCTCCGCATGGCGGTGAATGATCGCACAGCTTCCTCCAGGCAGCTGGCAGCACGTTGGTCTACTGCTACAGGTGTACAATTGTCGGCTTCGTCAATTCGTCGTCGTCTGCTGCGCCGTGGATTGCGTGCAAGGGTGCCTTTATACAGGATTCCCCTCACGGCGAATCATCGACGGCTGCGTCGGCAGTGGGCTCTTGAGCACAGAGACAGGAGAGCTGATTGGCACCAAGTTGTCTTTTCAGATGAATCACGCTTCAATTTGTGGACCCATGATGGCCGTGTTCGTGTTAGACGTTATGCCGGTCAACGCTGCCTTCCTGAGTGTATTATTGAACGACATAGTGGTCGAACACCCGGAGTTATGGTCTGGGGTGCGATTTCGTATCATGGACGATCCAATTTGATACGAATTGAGGGTAATCTCAATAGCAACAGGTACGTCCGTGAAGTGCTACAGCCCGAAGTCGTTCCTTTCCTTCAAGGCATCCCTGGAGCTATCTTTCAGCAGGATAATGCACGCCCACATGTTGCGCGGACTGTTCGAGACTTCTGTTCAGCACAACGCATGCAACTTCTTCCTTGGCCTGCTTATTCACCGGATATGTCGCCTATTGAGCACGTGTGGGATATGGTTGGTCGGCGTCTCGCTCGTGATCCGCGTCCTGCAGTTTCCAAAGACGAACTTTGGTTGCGCATACAAGCGATATGGAATTCTCTTCCTCAAGCAGATATTCAACATCTGTTTGACTCCATGCCACGTCGTATAGCAGCACTTATTGCAGCGCATGGTGGCTGCACCAAATACTGATTTCGGACGCTTAATTTGTTTCTTTTGTTTTGAAAATTTCATCATTTATTTGTATCAGTACAAGTCGTTTCTGCATTAAATTTCATTTGATTCTGATGATTCTTTCATGGTGTTGCATTTTCTACAAACAGCAGTATATGTATAGAGACATATGAAAAGCCCATAAGTAAATTCAATGAAAAAAATTGGATAAATAAATATTTTTGAGTGAATAGTGTCAATGAACCCCGAAAGTGTAAACACATTACGTATATTGCTCATTCAATGGATACAGATTTCTCATCTGCGTTTCCATCATTTATTTTTCGGTCACTAATTTTCGGAAAATATAAACACGTATTTAGCCTGTAATAAGGTTTTCAGAGTGATTTTGAATACCATGTTATAAACAATTTATTTGAATACCGCTGAAATAAAGTAAACCTTGTGTCTCGTCTAAAGAAGGAGGGCCCAAGGATCACGGGAAAGATATTTAGATTATATTTTAGTTCTTGACCAAGAAAGATGGGTTATTCATGTCTCTTATGTAATGTGTTTTTCTCCATCGCTAAAACTAGATAATTGTTTTATGGGCTATTTGAAGGCCCAATATATATAGAAGCAATTATTTCGTTAATAGTAATTTATGTACATAATTAGAGAGTAGAAATTACAATAAATGTAATAGAAAGACACGGCTCTATCATTCTTTTTGAACCTTTGGATTAATATTCACTACATACCAAAAATAATCTCTAAGCACGCAGAACGTTACATCACGCAATATTTTGAGTTGTTGGATGTGTACAATTACGGGCTATAAGGTGCTTTTGTATGTCATTTTGAAAGGTACCTGTCAGTAGTGCTTTTAAGCACACTCATACGTACAAATGCTCGAATTGTTAAAATTTGTACCTTTCTGTGTTCAGTGCTATATCTGGGACCATCCAGCTCCATGTCTCCGCACCATTTTCACTGATGTTGTGAATATATATTTCCATTAAAGCATCGGGAATAACTTCATCTGAGGAATTGCTTGCAAAATATCCAAGTTTTGGTATCTAGATGCAATTCACGATTTTTTATGAAGTCGAAACATTTTCATTAATCAATTTATTAAAAAGAAACAAATAAAAATCAACAAGGAATTGAGTTATTAGAATATTCTAATGTAAATCCTTTAATTTTAATACAGAATAACTATTTTTAAAATACATTCTCTCTTCTTGAGGAGGCTGACCTAGATATCTTTCGTTGAGATAAATATCTCATTTTTAGAGGAAAAACTGGTTTATAAATTAAGTAAATAAATTAAATAGAGGGACATTTGTTTACGCCTTCGTACATCTCCCGATCTTATATTTTTATCTGGGCTGTTCTATAGTGGTTGTTTTATAGTGCAGCGTGAAAATTCACACAACTGGCCAAATGACAATATCACGTGACTTCAGATGAGCCAATAAAGATCAGGGGTGTACCGGGGGGGGGTACAAATGACTGATGCACCCTCAATATTTTTTTCTTGAAATTTAAGTATTTCATAATAATTCTTTTATTATACTATTAAAGCTGATCAAAACTTTAAAAAAAAAAAAAAAAAAATTTTTTTTTTTTATTGAATCTTAAACTTTTTCATGAATAAGGGAAAATTGATTCCATCGAAACCAACTCAATTGAAAAGAATAAAAAAATATTAATCACTGAAATGTTTCTCTGAGTCAGTATTTAAAAACGATTAGAGGAAGAATTCCTATAGAAAATGTACTTCTCCCAGCAGTTTCCTGGGAAATAGTTACAAGTGGTATTCTTTTCTTCTAGACAATGATTCATAAACCATTGAAACAAGTCTTCGTAAATGCACATCTCAGCGTATCACCTCTTTGAATCGTCCACGAGTTGTAGTCTCGGATTTCGTAAGCAAACTGTAGTGTGGAAACCTGGTCGATCTATTCACTTTTGCCAAAATTATTAAGCTTATAATTTAATAACTTTAAATTTTACAGAATAGTTTTTTTTAAATTTTTTTGAATTGGCAATGAGTAACAGGAAATGGTAGTTGTTTTAAACTATTTTAACTAGGTGGTAAAAAAATCGAAACGCCATTTTGAAATAGAAAGGTGTACATAAAATAACAGAGAAGAAGTGGAATCTATCTGAATAAAAATAAAAGTACAGAACTAAAAACAATTAAACTTTCTTCAGAAATTTCCTAAATTTATATAAAAATGACATCGCAATTTGAAAAATATGACATATCATATTACGTCAATCGTGATCTACAATCTATAAAAAAAACTATAACTCTTGTACTGTATTGCAGACGATTAATAAAGATGACTTGTTTTCAGGACATCACATTTATTTGCGCACATCTTTTCAAGCATAAATTCAAGACACAAATTTACACAAGCACCACTTTTTCAACGTTCGTCTTTACCTCTCGGAACCAAACTCAATTCCATTTTTTGTTCGTTTGTTGCCAGTAAATTATCTAAAATCAAAAATGTGATCTGGTGTTGCCGAAAGCATAATTTTATTTCTTTGTAACAACTTTAAAACATTTAAAAAAATATATATATCTTAATAAAGAATATTGAAAAAGGTATCACTTTAAGTTTAAATCGTTTGCTTTTAAAAGTTGAATAGATAATATTTTAAAAAAGTATCACATTAAGATTAAATGGTTTGTTTTTTTAAAAATTAATATATCACACTCTTGTTTATATTGTTGCTAATATTAACCGGAAAAAAATCTTAAGAGTTAGTTAAAAGAACTCACCACTAAATTTGAGACATCGTCTGTGCAAAAATAAGGATGTTTTTTGCAAAATTCCGTCATATTGTTTGGTTTCTGACATAAATGAGGATATTCGGCACAAAACTTCTCACGCTTGACTCTAAAACAATTGTATATCATTCACACATTAGAGCACAGTAGCACACTTTTTTTCAAGATTATTTAAATCACAGAATATTGAGAAAAGTATACAAAATTCATAAATTAGAAATTCACAATGAAAAAACTTCAATACCTTATAAATGAGTTTACCTAAAGGAAAAATGTATTTGCTTCCCAAATTATAAGCCCACAAAATGTAATAACAAACAATTCACATATTCTAAGCTTTTAAAACTTTTTCTTAGATTATTATTTTTGTATTATTATATTAGATAAATTAATCTATACCTTAAAAATCAGAACTATTAGTAAAAGTTAAAATAATGTTTTGCAGTCCAAAAGCAATTAATAAATCCATTTTTAATTGATTCAAAAGTATGCAATTATCTGCGCATGTAAGTTATATCGAAATTATTTTTGCGCAATTTCTCTTAAAATTTTAATTAGACAAATAAGCGTAGTATAATAACTTAAATAATTTGAGAAACTTGTTTGCTGAGTAATTTGTATGTAGGAAAGTAATTAAGTGCACCACCGCTGGGAAATTACGTCGTCAGATTTTACCAAAAAAAAATTCTGAAACAGAAGACTTATATAAAAATTGCTTTCACGGGTTTTTTCAAGGGTTTTTTTTTTTTTTTTTCTCTTTAATTTCCCGTTTTAATAGAATATTTAGTTTCATAAATTGAATAATTTTGATGATTTTTCGACCAATAAGTTTAATTTAATAAAATCTTATATCCACATTTAAACAATAAATATCAATAAATAAATTTAAATGAAATAATTATTGAAGATTACATCTTAGTCTAGACTTTTTAAATTTTCATTAACTACAGTGAAGAAAACGTGAAAATCTTTCTTATTTTTTACCTTTATTTTACTTAAAACATTTAATGAGTGTCAAACTCTACACTTTCAAAATTATTTTACAAATTTGTATTTGATATTAAATATATAATGTAGTATTCTTATTATTACTATTCTGAATTTCCGGCTCTGTTGAATTCTGAAACACATTCTATATTTAAAACTTATATGATCTATATATCAGTGTCATCAAAAAGTTCCCTATTTAATTTTAGTTGAAACTGAAAAATTCGTTTCAGAGGAAATAAATTTTTACTAAACTTTGGAGGGAGAGTAACGTTTAACTTTTTTTAATCTTTTTTTCGTACAAAAGTACGAGATTTCTTTCAAAAGTACCCTTTTTAACAATACATGGTGTTACAAAAGTAAATTTGTCTAACCATTTCGTGAACGCATTTGCTAAACTGCGAAAAAGTATATTTGATATAGGTTCATTAAGATTTTATTAGTTTTTATTTGCCAGCAATTTCCTTCTGTATCGAATCATGAAATATTGGTTTTGCGCCATAAAACCCCACAGTCACTCACTCATGAAATACTGGAGCGTCGAAGTCATTTTGAATAGTCACCATCAAGAAGACCTAGATTCTTCATTATGCACAAGAAAATAGGCAAAACAAATGACTTGCTCCAGACGAATAATTTTCAAAGATAGTTGTCTAAAGAGCCAGAAAATTAATGAAACTGATTTTTGTGTTGCAAAGGGCGTCTACTCATGCTCTGCTTAAAAAAAAGGGAAAACGATTGATGGCCGAGACTACAGCGAGTTATTCCAGGACCATATTTTCCATTACTAACAACTCTTTCTCCTTCTTATTATTGTCCACGGTAACGTACTGGTCATGATTTGAAACTGAGATCCGGCGTCGCTTCTTTCGACTTGTGGGTTCGAGACCCATTCCGAGTATCAATCAGTTCCACTGAGTAGATGATTGATACACGCTAAATTTGTTGCGGTTCTAAGTCCTCTCAATAGCACGGTGTAGAATTTTGGCAGAGATGTCATCTCAGGTGTTGTTGGCCTCGCTTGATCGATATTTAAAATTACGAGGTAGTTTGTCTATACTCCTAGTATTCCATCCAAGTGCGGCATTAATGAACAATCAATCGAAATCCCTGGTCTAACACGAGAACGTTTCAATTGCCTTAGTATATTATACATTTCGGACACGTCTGAAACAAATTATACTAAAATTTATAAACAATGCTACGTTCACTGCCCTAGAACTGTATTATATGTAAATTTTACGTGTCGTCTTCCTTTATTGGTTCTTTCTGGCATTTCTCTTCCCCCAATATACTTGATTGATTTTGAGTGCTTCGAGACGTCATTTAATAGGCTGTATGCCAAGTGGCTTGATTTTTTCGTGTGCGGTTGATTTGTTTCGCTTCATGAACTAAAAATCACCACTTGAATTTTACGAGTCATTAGTTATATGCCAAAATTTACCTACGTAAATTTTACGTGTCAATAGTAGTACACGACTTTTTAAATACGAAATTATTCGTAGTCCTTGTGATATAGTCTTTATTTTTAAACTTTTGAATGTCGTAAATAAAAGTGTTTCGATTCTTATTTCATACTGTGTTGAAGAAATGGCCAAACGACGAAAATACTTAACGCATGAAGAAATTTAAGAATTGATTTTGGAATCTGAAGATAGTGAATGTGGCGATATCACTGAATTTGATGAAGATAGTGTTGACAGTGATGCTGTTCTAGATTATATTCCTGATGATAAAATAGAGATTAATCCTGATTTAGTGATTCATTCCCCGATACAAGAACTTGAATGCAGTAGTGATACGGACAAAAGCAAAAAAAAATTAAATTACATGTTCAAAAGAAAAATAGAAATACTGCAAATATTCAAGATACAAATGAACAAGGTCATATTATGTTTTTGGATACGAATTTAATAATTATGAGTGGTTTAAGAAAATTGATGGAACACTAAACAGAAAACTAAAAATATTGTTCATATTAGACCCGTTCCAGTTGCTGAGGCTCGATTCGCTGAGGACCAATTGATTGGTTTTATTTGTTTGTTTCCTATGTCGTAAAGAAAAACTCTCACAAACGCAGAAATAAACCGAAAGAATATAGGATATGCAAATGTTATGGGGGGGGGGCGGTTCCCTAAATATTTTAAATTACGATGAACTTGGAAGAATAAAATAATTAAATGCCAAAGGAATAAATAATTAAATGCCGAAGGAATAAATAATTAAATGCCAAAGGAATAAATAATTAAATGCCTTGTTTGGAATATTAATACTAACTTCAGCTTTGCAAGATTACTAATTGTCAACAAAAACTATGTTTGATCTAACTTTTTCTTATGGAAGATATAGCGCAGCATCCAATGCAAATGTGGTAAAGTTATATGTGGAGAGGACCAGAAGTCATGTCCTTCTGTATAGACATATAATTGTATTGTAACTAATTATCATGTAATTTTTTTTTTCAAATGAGTACATTATGATAAATTTAAAAAAATCAAACGATTATCACTATATTTAAAACGAATATTAAAGTAATATAAGCAAATAAAAGGAATTTTACTGGAGCACGTAAATTTTACGTATTTCTAGTGATAGCGGCATAGATAAACATGCTAGTGTTCTAAGGTTAATTTAAAATTAAACGCGATTTATACATTTTATTTGAAGATTCATTATGTTCATGTTTAAATTGCTTATTATTTATCATTTCCATGAACAAAAGGAATTAGAAATTTATCTTTCATCATATTACTTTTATTTTTTTTATCTAATAATAAAATTGAATTTTGGCATATAAAAATAATGGAAGATAGTCACGCTATCGAGCAATATCTTGTTACATACAAATCGAAACGATTGATGTATAAAATAAAATGTTCTGAAATTGATCTCAATCAGTTAAAAAATTAAATTTTTATTCCATGTTACATATTTATTCAAGGTTTATGGAGATAAATTAGTTTAAAAATAAATTCTTCACTTTAAATCTTCTGAATAGGGAGATTATAAAAAAAAATTTCCTCTTTAAAATATTTAAATTGTTTCCCTGACATTTAGAGGATAAATTGATATATATTGTCTTAAAATATTTATTCTTAACATTTGAATATAGAATTTTAATTCGAGTCTTGCTATTTAACTTATTAAAAAGGAAGGAAAAGAAGAATTTTTTTTTCAAACAAGCATTTTTGTTAAAGTTTTAAATATTTGAAAATTAAAATCTTTTGAAAAATGATGATGAATCTTAAAAATCTTAAAATGAAATGTTTCGCACTTAATCTCTGTAAATTAAAAAAAAAAACGTTATCTTTTTTTCTTCACCATCTGTATGTATCTATCGATTGCTTTTTGGAGAGGGGTTAGCTTCAAAATAAATTGATACTTTAATTTTTCTGAATGTGAAGAATAAGAAATGGATTTCATTTTAAAATATTTTAATGTTTTCGAGAAAAATAGATGATTGAATTCACACTGTTTTAAAATTTATTTATTATTGACTTTTGTAATATTTTATTTTAAACAATAATAATTAGCATATAATTCTTAAAATATATTTTTGATTCACACCAATAATTTCGTTAGAAGATTAATTATTCTTATTCTCCAATTTTTCCCAAGTTTTTCACATTTTCGAATCATGCTTTCTTTTATATATCTAATAATTACTTATGCAAATTAAAAAGAAACATTGTTGTAAAAACCATGTATGAATAAAATGTAAAATATTGTAAACAAAATCGCTGTAACATAGATGTATTTTTCCAAGTTAATATGCAAATTACTGAAAAAGTTCCAAATTTGATTTATAGTGCAAAAATGCTAATTTTCATACATTTAAGCAAATATCTTGAACAGTGTTTAAGATATATTATATAATAAATCGTATTCTTACGGATTGTGATTGCATAATGTGACTGCAGGGCTTATTAAAATTTCAGGAAAGGTAAGATCTATACTCGTTACTGTGGGATAGGTGAAGTAGAGCTCGAAGAAGTTGGCCGACTGCCAGGAAAAACATGCAACACAAGCAATGAAGATAGCACTTTTGAAGAATTTCCAAGTAAGACGCAATTTCCAAATATTTCTCTTGCTTAATTTGCTCATAATCAACCTTTTACGTGAAGTCGGATGCATCCATGTTGTAGTCTGTGAACGCATTTCTGAACCTAATGGCCAGTTAAAGATTTTGAAAGAATTAATTCACATTCCATTACTGAAAAGAATTGTCTTAACACTGCATAAGATTTGAATCACTAATTATGTATATTAATACCTCATCTTCAAACAAAGGTAACCGTTGGTAAATTTTGTAAACATTTTGAGCGTAATTTTTAGCGATTTATGAAATAAGCGTTTTTTGGGCAGGGTTTGATTTTTTATTTTGGACAAAATCAATTATTTTGTATGCAAAGCTGAGTAAATTGTAACTAAAAATAAAAAAAAATCTTTAGCATTATTTAAAATATCAGGGATGATTTAATATGAAGAAAACAGTGGGGAAATTTGAAATATTTCATTCAATTAAAATCACCTACAAGATAAGAAGAATAAACTTCATAAGATAGAAACCAAAAGTATTAAAATTAAAATGTGAAAATGATCCAAACAATTTAAAATTTATTGATGAAATTCCAATGTGTTAAAAATGTTAAAGTGTAGAATAGTACAATAAGTTGTTTAGCGGGAGTCAAAAAGCCAGTGTTACGCAACCCCACTGCATTCATTTCCCATTTTGCAACTATACTCCACAAGATATAGCTTCTGTAGTGTTTTTATCTATTCTCATGAGCTAGACATGCATTAGATGAACTTCTGCATTAAGCAAGTTTCTTTTGTTTTTGCGTTGTTGTTCTGAAACGTTTGAATTTATGAATGATACTTATGTGTGCGAATAAAAGAAAAATAAATGTGTATTATACGGAAAGTAACCTGTCATCCGAAATCCATTAAAGTTGGCCGAAGACATGTTTGAAGTGAAATTAGAATACCAGATTATTGCTGGTATTTACAGTAGAAGATTTAATTTCAACTCAATTTGTCTAAAATAATTCGATTCATATTTTTAAATGTTTGGAGGTTTCTTTTTGTGAAAAATGACTAAATTAAAACGAATAGTAAAATATTAAGGAAAAACACTCTTAGCTCAAATAAGAAATGTTACGAAATTGTTAGTTAATATTGAATCTATAATAAGAGAATTTCTAAGCCTGAAACCAGGTGGACTCTACTCCGTGTGTTTTATGCCATGAAATATTTTGGGAGGTAAAACAAGTATTTTACTGATGTGCATCAACACATTTCAATTTACATAAGTGAATGAAAAGGTAAAGAAAAGAAAGAACAGTAAAATGATTGCTATAACGTTTTTCCCATCAATTTTTAACTAACATATCTATAAAATTGATAAATATAAGTTTCTTTTTATTTATTTTAGATTGTTTTTTTAACTACCTCACTTCACTTAAAGATCGAAATCGATAGGAGAGGGAGAATATTATTTTTAATTGATTTTGTAAAATATTTTTTAATATACATTTGCTTTTAAGATTACATAATTTTATTCTTTGATGAGGATGTCATTGGAAAGGTAGTTTATATTTTCAATCTGGAAGATTCAAAACATGTAGAGTTGAGAGAGAAAGAGAGTAAGATAGAAGGGAAGGTTATAATGGACCTCGCAGGTGCCTTGGTTGTCAAATGAATTTCTATTGTTATTTTGAGCTGTAGTAGAGGGAGGATAGGGGTAAACCACATTGGATATGTGTGTTGAAAACATCTTTTTATCAGCTGTTTATGCTTCAGATGAGCCGAGTTCCTTTTTTTTTCTGAAATGATGGTTAAGGATATTTCTTGCGTGGAAATTTGGAGGGCAAGAGTTTAAGTTCAAATTCCTAGGATTATGGTGGGATGAGGTGGAAATAATTGTTACAAGATCGATAGGTCAGAGTATGGATACCATTATTGTGAGCAAAAATAAGCTGGGCTCTAATCAGTAGTTTGGTGTGGCTTATTAGTCTAAAGTAAGAGCATCTGGAATAATAATTATGTGTTTAATACTTTGGGGCGTTTTGAGGTCTGTGTATATTATTGAGTTTCTTACATACCTGGGAGAAATAGTCATAATACAAAGCATTTTGTTTTAAAAATTTTGAATTTCTTAAGGGGATTGGAGCTGCATGTCCCCAAATAGGGGACGTATAAAGAGGAATATGTCTTGTTGTTTGCTTATAGTAGAGGCTTTTATAAGAGTGTGTTAGTACAGAATGTCTTAATTTAGTGGAATGCAGTTGGGTATTTTAGTTCAGTTTCACTGAATTATGGAATTTTTGTGTTTTCTGAAGGTGGATTTTGGGTCCAGGATAACACAAAGATACACTCTAATACAAAAAAAAAAAAAAAAAAAAAAAAAAAAATGACGCACCAAGAAGGAGTTGCCCGATTACAATGAGATTTCGTATGCAAAGACATTTGAACCGAACGATGAAATCATTAAAATTTGGCGTCCAATGAATGAATGGCAGGAGCTACAGTGCATCGGAATTGCACACTCATCAAGTGTATATAAGAAGCGATTCTCAATCGGATGGTCAAATTTTCTGTTGCATTGCAATTTAAGATACCTTTCAACGACTGAAAAAAAATGTTTCGTCTCAGAATTCGAGCTCATTACGAGCAACTGTCAGAGTTTGAAAGAGGACGTATCAATGCATTAAAAGAGACAGGTCGGAATAATTGAAGAATCGATCGTCATAAAGTTCGAAATGATGCGGTGAATAAAAGATGCTGACAAGAACGGATGGACAATGGCAGATTTCAGGGTCCTGATGGTAGCGGTCGATCTAGGATCACAGCAAATCGGAAGGACAGAGTGATTGTCAGATCATCTGTCACAGCGCCTGATTCATCGTTATCAAGCATGAGACGTGCACACGAGTGTCCACCATGACCTTTTACAAACGGCTGATAGAGCGAAATCTACGCTCATACCGACCACTACGACTCCTTCCATTCAAGCTTGCTCACTGTCGTATCAGATTACAGAGGATCTAGGCTCGATCAGGATAGAATGATGCTGACTGGGGACGTAAAGAGTTTAGCGACGAATCTCGCTTCCAATTGTGTCATGAGGATCATTGAAGACGTGTCTGGAGAAGCCCAGGATAACTTGCCTATCCTGCTTTCACTATTGCACGTTAAGCAGGCCATCAAGCAAGAATTATGGTCTGGGGTGTCATTTATCTTAATAGACCTATTTTGTGACCATTCCTTTTGCCGTACTCTTATTTTTCAGCAAGACAATGCCATACCACATACGGCACGTGTTGCTATGAACTGTCTTACAGCTTGTCAAACACTTCCTTGGCCAACCAGATCCGTCTCCAATCGAGAATGTCTGGGATATGATGGGAAGGCGATTGCATCTATCAGGGAATGTTGATGCCCAACAATTGGAGCAAATTTGGTAAGAAATACCGCAGGAGACCATCAGGGAGCTTTATCACTCTATGCCACGTCATGTGTCAGCTTGAATCCAGGCTAGAGGTGGGTCAACACCTTATTGAGCTCGTTAATTTGTAACTATGTAACTCTGAAATAAATCATTCAATCTGTCTGAAATTTTAATAATTTTCTATTCTGTACATAATTTTCTTATCAGCTAATTTTTGTCTCCATCGGACAACTCCATCTTTGTGTGCCGTTTCATTTTGATATAGAGTGTATTTTACCTCAGAGTCCTAAAATATATCGGAGTGAAAAAATCTGAGTTTTGTCTTAGGAAGTGAAGCATGTCCTTCACGGAATATAAGAGCTTCTGTTTTATTTGCGTTTACTGCAATTTTCCGTAAGGGCATCCATTTCTTAATATTGTTGAGGATGGTTTGGAGTTTCTTGATTACTTTAAGAGGGGGTTGTACTGTGTAAGGATTGCTGCGTCATCTGCAAAGAGACAGAGACGATTACAGGGACTTTGAGGAAAGTCATATTTGAATAAGGAATACATTTTTGAAGAAATAACTAAAAACTGGAGGTTCCCACCTTTAATATTGTAGGTATTGGAATAACTATTGTTTAGACGGACTTGAAAACTTCTATTTTTTAAGTGACCATTAATGATAATATTTAAGTAGGGTAGAAGTTACCTTTAATAAGCTTAAATAATAATCCATCAGGCCAGATGCGGTTACAAGCATTTTGTATATCAATGAAAATGCCCTAAGAAATTTGTTTAGAATTAAACCCTTCGGTTACGGTATTCATAAATCCGAGCAATTGGTGCACGGTACTATGATTTGTTTTAATCCGAATTAGGAGGCTGAAAAATTTTATTTGAAATGTAATTTAAAATTCTACATAGGATAATTCTTTCAAAAATTCAAGGTAGAGTTAACTAAATTGATTGCGTGATAGTAGGAGTGTATAGAATGTTTTCTGGGGGATTTGAGAAAAATGATTATATACTGTCGCGTGTTTCCATTTTTGAGGGAATTAAGCATAGAGTAAACATTTATTGAATGTTTTTGTTAGATGAATGAGTGCATTAGGGGGTAAAAATTTGAAGGCTTGGTTATAAATGTCATCTCTCCTGGGACTTTCCATTTAAGTTTTTGATTATTTTAGCTATTTCAGAGGAGGAGGATAGGGGGGGGGGAAATTGAAGTAAAGGTGGGTATCAATGTAATTTTTTCTATTTCTTCAGTATATTCAATATTATTATCACCATATGGATGGGCATTTGTCTAGAAAGAAGAAACACTCTTATGGTTCGGATCTTGAAAAGCCATGATGATGCTTGACCAAAATGGAATTTAACTTCTAGTGAGAAGTGTTTTGAATGCCTGAATTGCTATTAAATAATGTTTGAGGGATGTTGTGCTTCTATTGGCTGCTGAAAGCTGATTCAACAAATTTTGAGTGAAATTTCAGTGAAGAGCAGAATTTGTATATGTCATTGGGGAGTGGTTAAAAGGATTGCGATTGGCTGTCCTCAGTGTGACTTGATTCGTATAAATTAAGTGGGTGGAGCATGTCCGACGTGGATTGCATTAAGTTTTAGCTTAGGAAAAAAAAGGAGTTTAAGAATTAAAAGAGATAATTTTTAAGTTTATAGTAGAAATTAATAAATAAATAAAAATATTATTATGGGGGCTCAAAAGAGTCCAAGAAGATTTGTTTTTGCCTTTTAATTTTATAATAGAGTGGATAATTTTCAAGATTTTTATAGTTAATATTGTGGATTTCATTACAGGAATTACATTTATTTAGGGGTAACTTTTAAATATGTTTCTAAAGGTAGTTAATTTGAGAGCAGTGAAGAATTTTTTTTTTGCATTATCCATCTGTCTTTTCATATCATTCTGATTATGGAAATTTGAGTAATTTCAAAAATTTGGGAACTTTGGATATTGGGTTTAGTGGAGAAATTCCGCGCAGTTCATGCTTAATTTGAAATAAGCGGATAAGAGATGTGCGAATAAGCACTTTTTGTGAATTCATGGGATGATTCCACTTAATTACGGGGTAAACTTCACAAAGCAAGTGTCCGAACTTTTCACGCGTTTTTAAATTGTATGGTTACCATGTGAGTTGTTTGTTTAGGGTAAGTCCTAGATACTTAGTTGTCTGAGACTACGGATGATTGTATGACATAATGTTGGTAATGGAAAAATTATTTTTGTCTTATATATATAGTTAATAAAATAGCATTAGTTTTATTCTCGATAATTTTTATTTCCCATGCATCAAAGAAATTTATTAGAGCAAGTGTTTGTTAAGAGCAAACGTGAGTGTTGTGCTTTTCTGAACTTAGCCAAAGTATCTGGATCATCAACGTACCTTTTAAGGCTAGTAAGGGAATATTCTGGGATGTCAATAAAAATAATTAAATAATAAAGGCCCGAACAAAATTTCTTGAGACACACCCCTTTGATACTACGCAGTGCGGGAAGAATATAATGAATTTTGGCTTGAAATGATCGATTAGTACGGTAGGAATGCAATAGGTGTATGAGTTGTAATTGAAGAGTTTATAAGTGAAACTGTGTTAATCGAAATTTTATCTAATGATTTTGTTGTGTCTACAAAAACGGCTCTTGTAGAAAATTTATCTAGGAATTCTGAAGAGATCATTTCGATTGAAACATTCTTTCAGTTCCTTCCTCAAGTGATGCCACTATGTTTGTAGTTTTCGGAACTGTCAGAATAAAATTTCGTTTCTTATGAAAATATAATCTGTTCCCACTCATTGTACCAAGAAGTGATATTATTAGCCGGTTTCCGTCTTTCTTCCATCTGATGTTTCAACAACTTTGGTGTATTTTCTTTATCATTTTCATAAGTTTTGCATTATAACTGTGACATATGAAGTCCTTTTTGCTGAATTTTAAGGGTCGAAAGACCATTTCAGTTGATAATTGAAAAATTTCTCATTTGCCCGGTGTTGATAAAATATTTTTTATGGATCATTTTATTTAGTTTGAATACTCTCTTCTAAATAAGGCATTTTGAATGACAGTTTTAGAACGATTTACTAGCGTACCTATTTCTCTATCAGATTTACTAATACTCTTAAAAAAGAAATTGTTTCTCATTTAATCTTCAGATAAATCGTTACCTCGAGACAGCTTAAATAAATCTTGAAGACAAAGAAAAACCGCTAATTCGCTTCTCACATAATGCGATCATAAAATACTAACGCACGCTTTTTATTAATATTCCGATGTGGTATATAATACGCTAGTAATCTCAAGTAGTCTTATAATTTCTTAATAGGCACTGTATTCAAATTTTAGAAAAACCAGTAAAGTTTTTGTAAAATTTAGATTAATTCTTAAAGTTGTAACAAAGGCAGAAAGTTTTTCCGAAACCATTTTAATTACAAAATCTTAAAATTTGTATTCATCTTCGTCATCAGAAATTCGCATTACATTAGTCGTCTTATAATTTATTGATGCACTGGAAACATGAAAGTATAAGTAATATGCTTCATCAGTATTGGTGGGAGTGAGACTTATCAATCAGGCGATTGTAAAAGTAGAGGGTAGGGGAAACTAAAAAAAGAACGGATATACGAAGCATCAAAACAAGTCTTAAACTCGGTATTTAAAAAAACTCGACTTGCTCAAACTGGATATACAATAGATACGGAATAAATACAGGAACCAATCATATTATGAAACTCCCTTTTACCTGACACAAAAATATTTTACTACCTCAGAGTCAAAATCGTTTATAATCAGACATATGGAGTTCTTTACAATTAGAAAGTTTTTCATTTGAGTAAACTACAAAATCCAGGTTAATTTTTTTTGGAGATAGAGGCCTCCACTTAATTCACACCAAGCAGGTATTTTAGTTACTATTTATAATTCCAAATTCATATATATTGCAAATTCTAAGATGATAACATTAAGGTTTTTATATTATTATACAGGGTGTTTCAAAACTAACTCGAAAACATTTAAGGATTTTTCTTTGGTTATTGTGCACCACATTTCCCTGATAAATATACTTCGTCACGCCTCCTAAAATGCACGGTAGAAATGACGATTATATATATATATATATATATATATATATATATATATATATATATATATATATATATATATATACAGAAAAAGAAAATGCTTTCTCTTTCTATGTGTGTATGAAAAATATAAGCTGATATTTGAATTAAATGAATCTATGACCTAAGCATTTCAGCACTGAATTTCTGATAATATTCTATAATATTGGAAGCCTTACTGTAAATGTTTAAGTATCAGATTTCAAGATTAGAGTAAATATTAAATGTTGTCTCTTTTAGTTTTGTACTGAAGATATTTTAGAACACTTATAGACTAGATATAAAATAGAATAATATCAAAAGTTGATTACAAAATAGAATACATGACTTACTCTTTAAATAACGAAACTGCACATTTCTTTGACGGATTTGAACCAGAATTCTTATCTAGAAGGGGATTATCTAATAAATGTTCCACTTCTTCATAAATTTTTTATGCTTAATATATTCCGCAAGAACACTGTCTCTTTTTTTACTGAAGTCCCGCTTATTTCATAACCGACGTAACTCAATATTCAATTCAAATCTTAAATATACAAGAAACACTCTTGCACACGATTAATTTTATTTTCAAACTAGAGTTTTATTTCACTAAAAAGTAATTGGATATTTGTCATTATTTTTCCTTTTCGTTTATTTTGTAATTGTCCGTGTCCTTCAAAATGGTCAATAAATATTCGCTCAATTTTTGAATGCCTCTTACTTAGCATTTGTATCAAATTTCAGTTTATATATTCCTCATGCATTATAAATACGATGCGTGATGTCCGAAATGGATAATAGAGCTTGCTAGAAATACTGGACGCTACATTCTCGTAAAAAATAGTCATTTGAATAAATTTAATTTTTACACAGGTAGATATAGCATTCTAGTTTTGTGCGTTTTATTTCATTAAGTATGCTATTGCAGATATAACGTTATATGATATTTTTAAGCCACTTTATCTTTACCAAAATCAAGATTAAATTTATATCTATTCTTTAAGCATACATTGTACAAATGTCTTTTTATTAGAGTTATAAAAGCCATGATACTGAATGATAATAGTGGTCTTTGCTCAAGCTTATTTTAATGTAATTAAAGTGTGTTGCACTTTTTCTTTAAAACAGCTTTATACTTTTCAAAAAGTAAGTGCAAAATTATTAATGAAATGTTCACCACTGAATAATACAAATGATCCTCGAAAGAAAATATCAAATAGAGTAATTTGTAGTAATTTCATGTTTCCTTTGCGGTATGTTTCAACTTTCAAAAAAGAAATCCGTACTGAAGAGAAACATAATAGAAAGTAACAAAAAGGAATCTCAAAGCTATATGAATAAGACAAAAAATATATGACACAATTAATTTTTCTACATCAAAAAAATTTTATAAGAGCATAAGAGAATTTCATCGTAATAAGAGAATTTTTTGAAACATGGTAAATTATGCAAGAGGATGAATGGAATTATATTAGAATTGAGGGATTATATTTTATACAATTCCAGATAGTACTCTGAATGTGGTGGCATTTCACAAAACATTTTATAGCTTTATATCTTTCATTCATTTGTTAGTTGTCAGGCATAAGATATATTTAAATTACTTTTATGTCGAAAATTATGAAACTTGTTCAAATGGTTATAATTTCAAGCTTTCTGAAAGCAATCAGTAAAAATGAGTTCGTTCTTAATTTTACTGGAAAGTATGGAATTAGGTTTAATTTGATCAATACGAGTATTTATGCTGAAGGAAACGAAACTAACAGTAAGTTAATAGGATTCACTGCCTTAGTTAAATAAAATATTAATGTATAATGACGAATTTTGAAACATTGCAAGTACATTTCAGTTATAGTTCTATTCATTCTACCGCACAATCGTAAGATTAAAACCGTTTATGTTTCGAAAGGGAACTGCTGACGAATTATTCGATGAGATTCAATTATGGTACTAATCATGTTCTTTTTATCGTATGTATAGTATCTAAAGTATTTTATGTGGTCATGGTAGTATGAGTTTCTAATATTAAAAATACTCTTTTATTGCTTTAAGGTTTTACAATTTTTTTAAATTGTGTAATTGAATGTTATTTCTAAGTCCTTTATAAATCTGAATTCTAAACACCGGTAGAGAGATAACAACAGTTGGGTGTCCATTTGGTGATCAATGTCCGTATTTCTTTCACAAAAGACAGCCGTATAGAAGTGTGAGAAAAAAGGTGGCTTAATTGGTAAAATTCATTTGTCAAGTCTAAAGATCCTAACATTGAATATTTCCCTTTGTGTTGATTAAACTAGAGAGGGATGAAAGCGAGAGTAGCACTTGTGCTTTGTGGTGAGTAGCTTTATATATATATATATATATATATATATATTGCTACAAAAATATGGGTGTATGGGAGTGAAAATCAATTCAACATGGAGTATAATGAAAAGTTGCACAAATTCTGGACAAGACGACACGCAGGTAGACGAGCTTGGATTAGACAGCACAGTTAGGAAATTCAACACTTACATAGATTAGTGACACAGAAACAGGAACAAAACAGCTCTTGTAATGATAGTCCTAATTGTATCAGCAATTTCAACTAACTATCCTAGAAGTTCCTACTACGGAAAATACTCAGCTGTAATACTTTACTCTTTCAGAGCAAGCTCCAACAATTTTCGGTAGATATTCAATGCTTCCAGTGAAATTCTACTGGCCATAAAACTCAATTGGTAATTCAGTTTCCAAGTTTCGGTGACTTCGAGTCGAATTCCCGATCAATATCTAAAAAAGACTCTAAAACAGAAGATTGAATTCTCTCTGAGCTTCTCGGCGTAGTTATACTTGTTCCAGCCAGATATCTCATTATGCAGAAAATTCATGAAAAGTCCGTAACTTTCTTATCAGTGGATATTTCGCAAGGATTTTAGCACTTCCTGGAATTTTCGCATTGTCGCCAAATTGATCCACAAATCCGTCGCCAAGATTAAAGGATCATTGCTTAATCTTATCTTGGCTAATTGATAACATCTCTGCAAATGTCCTTTTTCCTTCGTTAGAGAACTGTTCCAGAGAACCATCGTTTTATGTTCGCAACAAATAAAACATAACATACATACATTCACTCATACGCTCACACTCCCATATATATATATATATATATGTGTGTGTGTGCGCACGTGTGTGTGGCAAATCCCCTTTCTGATTCCAGATCAGAAGACACTTAATTATCACACAAGAATATTGGAAGCTACACATTCTAACATCTCCAATTTATTGAAAATACTTCAAAAGATTTTAAATACATAACACTCATAATCTAAAGACCTGACAGGCAATAAGGCAACAAAGAAGAAAGTACAAAATAGAAAAGAGAAGAGACGCTTCAATGCATTTCCTTTCTCTCTTCCATTGCTCTTCAGAGCCAGTATAGCGAGCAGCAGAAGGAATTGAATTCACTTCGGCTTCAAATCGTTTCAGTTGGCTTGCTTTTCCAGAATAGCCGGATCGTTTTCATTATAATACAGTGACGGTAGATTGGAACTTTAAGACATTATACTCCCTAACTTTAAAACATTAAGCTCCTTCCAAAAATATATCGGCCACTCCTGATATATTTTCGGAAGGGGTATAATGTTATAATGGAAGGGGTTTAATACATTTCTCCTGATCGTCTCCTTGTCAAGAAGAAATTTAAAAAATAAAGAAAGATCGCTTAGAAATCCTGGAGGACTTTCAATCATGCTTATTAAAAGAAAAGAAAATTTTAAAAAAGGACTAAAAAGAGAGGAAACACAACTCACATAATTTGATATTTGTACATCCAAAGTTATCCTAAAGATAATTAGCCCCCGATGTTTAAAGGGCTAATGAAATCTGATTTGCCTTTTCTTGTGATTAATATGTGTTTTCTCATATATTGTGATACAATTTACGATGTCCAATATATTCGTTAGCATTTCATTTTAGATTTCATGAGCATGTACTACATTTTTACATTTGTTTCCAGGTTATGGTTACTTTCAGTTACATTGGAAGCTTGATGGGTTATTGGCTGGGTATCATGGTGTAGGCATGTATAGGAATCTTAAAAGGAACCTGCTGGAATGTTCTCTACTATTTGAATTAATTCGCAAAGAAAACGTATCAATCACCTTTAGTTTGAAATCATTTATCTTCAGCTTTATTTCAGACGGAGGCTTCATAGCACTTTGGTATGCTAAAAATAAAATCATGGCAATGAGCATTGAAAGAAATTAGAAATGAAATTCGCCTCAGATAATAGAACAACAGCCAACCACAATACAACAGAATGTGTTGCAAAAACAGCTTCATAAATTTGAACTACATTTATTTTAAAAAAATACCTATAAAACACAAGAGGGTCCTAAAATAAGTTCTGGACTTCAACAAAAACTAAGTTTTCAAAATGGTAAGCGTATTCAATGGGAACGGACAACTTTTCTTCAAAGGTTTTGAACAGTTTTGAAAATCATTTCTTTCTCTATAAGATCTTTTAATACAGTGACAATAAGATTTGAAACCGCTTGTTCATGCCCTATTTTAAATTCTACTAAGAAGAATTTTAGCATAATTTGAGAAGTCCTTGTAATAGTAACAGTGCAATATGCGCATAATGAATTCTTGTCGTCTTTTGGCCATTCATGACCATTGTCTCGCTGCCAGTGTTTCGACGATCACTGGCCGCGAGATGGCCAGTCATGGGTTCAAGACCTAATACCATTAAAGACCCACCGTGTGGTGAGGCTTATGCACGTTATATTTGGTCGAGGTCCTTGTTCCTCCTATTGCCAAGGTGAAAAGGTTTGGAGAAAAGTGCCAACTCATGTGTTGTTCGCGTCACTTACCGAGATCCGTTACCAGGAGCCCTCGTGTTGCTCTCAGCACGACGTTAATAAGAAATAACAATTATTATCACTATTTGGTCATTAATAGCCTTGTATAATGGCATTTCCTATCATTAGTATCAAATATATTCATATTGGACTGTATTTCAGTCATCTATAATCGTTTTGTGTTTAGAGTATTTGTCTTTTTAATTGATCTTCGTTTTTAAATATGTATAAAATTTCTACGAATATAAGGTTCCCTTTGAAATTTCGAGTTGCAAAACGATGAAATTTTTCTAACTGAAAAAATGTTTGAATATTTTTCAAAAGAATATTTAAATACATATTTAAAAATGCTAGTATTGAATTTCGTGAAAGTAGGGGGGTGGGGAAACGGCAAGTGTTTTGTGTCTTTTAAATCAGTAATGTCCTTTGAAACTACTAATTTATAAAAATGAATCGCAAGAATTTAATCCTTTAAGCATGAAGCACGTAAAATCCTGTCCTGTTCGAGATACTTTAAAAAGCTACTCAACGCATAATTCTGTATAGCCGTGAACTAACCTAAAGCGAATAAGATGTATATTTTCTCATTCACGAGATTACTTCAAGTTCGTTTCACTCTTATATTTACCGAATTGCTCTTCCCTCTTTTAAGGTTTAAAATCTTGGTAGATAATTAGGGAGGGTTGCGGCGACACAATGAACGTCGAGAAAAAATTTTATGATTCCTTAGAGAACACTTCTCTTGTCCTTAGAGTTGAGACATTCGTTCAGATGGGGGAGTTAAGAATTCATGTATTCCCCATCCATAAGTATACTGAGCATCAGTAAGTGTCTAAGTAATATTGGCTTAAAATCTTATTTTTCAAGTTTGAATTAATGTACATAATTTGAATAAAATGTTTTCGTGGTATAATCAAGTACTTAAATGAACTGCACTAAAAAGGAACTTTGAAGTATAAAACAAATTATATACTCACTTTTGTTTATTATTAATTCGAAGCCTTAAGAAATTGGGGAGGGGTAGGAGAATCTGCTATTTATATTGTTGGACAAAATAATTTATCTGCATCTTCTTTACCTGATTAACTCGCATTTTTTTCTTCATATTTAAATTGTCAAAGGGCATTAAGTTTCTAAAAAATAACTTTGAATCTTTAAAAAATTCTCTAGATAAATATCTAATAATTATCTATGTAAATTCAAAGAATATATAAAAACAATAAATATATTTTATTGCTTCATGTATCTTATTTTGATCATATCTATCAGTTTTTAAAATAATAATTATTTCATTATAAGGTAAGAAAAAACGAAAGCTTCCAAATTAGAAATGTTTCAAACTTTCCAACTATTACAAATAAATAATAATCAAGTTTCTGTATTGCATTACCTGGAAAAAAAATTTTGTGCATTGATAAAATAACAACTAAAAAACCAAACCTTTTTAAATCCATCAGTTTTTTCATAATTTCAAAATCAGGTGTTCCGGGCAGCTTACATATAGTCACTTGTTTTTAATTGAAAAGATACCGTAAAATAAATGTATTATATGTGGCGGTCGCGAAACGGCAGCGCAGATTCCAACCCTGGTCCAAGAGATCCGAAGTCGACGGGCCTACCAATCAGGCCGAAAAGATATCCCTTCGGTCTGGTTGAGTAAGGCCTTTTAATCAGTGGCGCTGTTGTAGAAGGAAGTCGCTACACACTCCCCCTCCAGTATCATCGCAGCGTGATGATACGGAATGGAGATAAACGTGCGCCAATTTATTCAGAAGGTCTCTTTGTCAGAAGGCGCCGAAACGTGCGCCATTTTGTTCAGAAGGCGCCGAAACGTGCGCCAGAACCGGAATATCACTAGTCGTGAGTCGCACGCGCTTGTCTTAAGACACACAGAGACAAGCGTTTTTGCATCGGAACATATGCAAACACCGTGCTGCCACCTAGTGCTCAAGCCCTGAGTCACCACTAACGGCGATCGTCGGGGCATATGCAATCAGTAGGTACAGGCAGTCGTGCTGCCATCTAGTGTTCTTGTCCGGGGTCACCACTTGTGGCGGTCGCGAAACGGCAGCGCAGATTCGAACCCTGGACCAAGGGATCCGAAGGCGACTGGCCTACCAATCAGGCCGAAAAGATATCCCCTCAGGCTGGTTGAGTAAGGCCTTTTAACTTCTAACGTTGATGTAGAAGGAAGTCGCTACACACTCCAGTCGCTCCAGGGTTCGAATCTACGCTGCCGTTTCGCGATCGCCACATATACAGCTGAATATCAGTTTCCTTCTTAAACTAGATAAATGGACGTTTTCCCACGAATTCATTTATTTAAACATGAATCTTCTTATAATTAGTATTTAAAAGCGTATTTGCACCTTTATATTTGGTTATATGCCTCAATGTAAATTGTATATTCCCCTGATACTTTTGGTTACCAATTATTCGAAGATTCAAGTTTAAAAAATACCCATGTGTGTAAAATTGCTCTTATTTTATTTTTTTATTACATGAGTCACGCTCATACATATTACATTTACCATAAAAATAAAATAAATAAAACACTGAAAGGTTTAAATTCGACTCCGAATATACGGTCGAAGGATTTTGATGGTTATTCAAATCAATTCTCAATATTTCAAGTACCCTAATTTATCCCACAATAATTAAGAGACAAAAATGTTAACAAATCAATCAAATAAGTATTTAACATTATTCAATGGTAATATATTGATTTAAATAAAAAGAGATTTTCATTCTTTACGCTATCATCACTCCCCTCTGTTTAAATATACTTATTCCTTCAACTCAATACTAATTACGGTATTTAATTAAAGGTAACGACTTATTTATTTGTATTCTATGTTTTATTAAAGCTTAGAATTTAAATCAGGCCACATTTCTCCTCATCCTTAATCCCTATATCGTTAGAAAAAGTTTCAAAATTCGTTCAATAAGTCAGTAGAAAATGATAGAAAAACAAATTACTTTAAATGGATTTTTTTTCACCACTATTTCTTTTAGCTCTGTACACTTTTCCAAGCGTTTCTCCAACTTTTCTAAGGTATCTAAAACGTAAGATATCGGATGGTTTTAAAAAGTAAATATCTGTTTGGGTGATTACTTCTTCGTTCGACGGGAACCACTGCCCGCCGAGCCATTTTTTAAGTTTGGAAATAAAACAAAAGTCACTATAGACCAAATATAGTGAAAACGGGGGATGTTGTAATAATTTTCATTCTATGATTCTGGCCATAGAACCTGCACAGGTATGCAACAGTAAATTATCTTGCTTAAAGAGGATTGTTTTCTGTTTCAAATGAGGACGTTTGTTCTTGATGTCTTCGCTTAAACGGCGTAATAATCACCAATAATACTTCCCAATTATTCTTCTTCCTCTTCCCAAGAAATCGATTTAGATGATTCCACGTATCTCCCACAACCTATGATCTTCCCCTTACCTGCCGATTTCACAGTCTTTACTTTCGACGGAGCCCGTTATCCCTCACAAACCCACTGTTTTTGATTCTTCCTTTGCCTCTGAAGTATATTTACGCTTCGTCCACAGTTGTGTTCAGAAACAAATACTCGTCAGGATTTCAACGTAAAATTGCCAAAACAGCATCCGACTCGACTCTCAAATACTTTTACTTTCCACTGTGTGAAAATGCGGCTCTTATCTTGCAGAGATTTTTTTACACACAATTTTTCATGCAAAATCGAAAACACTGTATCTTGCGAAATGCTAGTGGCCTCAATTATTTCGCACAATTTTATCACTCAAAACCATACTGTGGATTTTGCCAATCATTCCGAGAGTAGTCCCTTCGGCTGGACGTCCCCAATGACGTTCATCCTTTGTGGATGTACGTCCACTTCTAAACTCATTTACCGAAATGAAAGCCGTTACAAGAACAGTATCGCAATGAACTTCATTCAACTATGTTTTCATCTCTTTCGGTATTAAGCCTTTAAATATAAGTGTTTAATCACTTCTCAAAACCCATTTTATTTCATTTTCCCAAATAAATATAAGTTTCTTCCTTCAATCAACAGTAAAAAAGAAAACCACAGTATGTAAATAACTAAGACTTATTTAAGACTCTGCCACTTTTGATTCTACGAGTACCATATATGGGATATTCTTAGGTCTTTTTGAATGCTCTTCATTATTCGAAATAACACTATTTAAATAGATTTTGTGTGCAGTTATTTAATAACTGAAGAATGTGAAATTATAAAAGGAATTATGACGTGCAATCGCATTCATAAAACTGTTTCATATAAAATGGTACCTACAATTCAAATATCATCCGTAATATACTTAAACAGCCATCAGTACTCTCAAAAACACTGTAACTGTGATAATATTCAAAATTCACAAGGAGTTTTAATAAACTTTTATATATGACTCTAGAGTAACATATTCCAAAACGGACGAATTGTAGAAATGGCACGGTTGCTTCTATTGATCGTTTGATTACTAGCACAAGAGTTCTCTCCTAAATTTCTTCCCTGTTGCCACACAATTTGCAAAACTCAAAGTAAAATACACTTTTTATCATATTTAATAGGCTTTAATTGCATTTTTGTTCTTCTTGTTATGTTACTTTGTAATATGAATCTCTTTTTAGAGAGGGAAAAAATGAGACATACCACATAATTTAAAATTGTTCAGCTTTTTTATATTTGAAGAATCAATATTATTTTTTTCATGACCATTAAGTTAACATTTTTGAATTTATTTGTATGCTAATTATGAATCTAGTTCACGGGAAAAAATTACGTTTGGGATATTTTAAAATATGCCATAAAGAAAAAAAAAACAATTATTGTGCAAATCTATCTTCAAGAACTATAATACAATATTATCTTAAGGAACTATTGCAAAAAATGTTCATTATATTACTATTGATGATAGTAAAAGTAAGTCTAATTGAGGACGTTGCATGTGGTTATTTCTATGTTAATATAATTACTGAATAATACAGCTTTAAAGTAACGTGCAAAGCAAATATTTGTAAAAATTAAATCACTTCATTTAGAGGACCACTTCTAAACAAAAAAAAAGTTTTTAAAAACGTGCAGAAAACAATTATATCCATTAATGACATCACGCATAACATGTATAATACATGAGCTAAATTTGGTTTCAAACTATTAACGAATAATAATTTGGAAGATTTTGGAAATTAACCGAACCACATTTGTGACTAGAAAGAGCATGAATTGAAATTATAATTACCGAATCACGTCGCAGAGGAATAAACAATTCTTTTTAAAATAAATTAAGCTGTAAGAGATATACCGAATGCATGAATATCAAGCACTACATTAGGATATCAATTTTTACCGTTTATCGAAGATCTCAGACCGCAGTGAATAAGAGTGACAGTTACAGTGTTCCTGTGTAAAGCATAAGAAGTATGAAAAAATTTCACTTGTTGGAAAGTCTACTTTATATTACCTTTCTGGTATGTCTTCTTCGAATTTTTTGCCTTTCCATTTCTCAGTTTTCAAGCTGATAAGAAGACGAAGTTTTTTTCAATGGTGTATGCAATTCGGTGAGGAATATCGCAATTAAACAGTAAGTCACACTTTCAATAATTTTAAGATTTTTAAGTTATGATACACTCACGGACAAAAAATTAGCGCACCAAGAAGGAGTCATCAAAATGAAACGAAATTTCACATACTAAATGACTACTTTGATATAAGTAAATGATTAGAAAATCAAAGAAAAAGGATCATTTATTTCAGAGAAAAGGCAAAAAAAAATGGAGGATTTAATACCCTGTTGAACCCCCTGTAGCACGAATGCAGGATACGATACGATCGGGCATTGAGGCATACAAGTTCTGTATGATGTCTTGAGATATTTCATTCCATATTTGCTGTAACCTTGCCTCTAGTACGTTCAAACTCGTGGGATGCCCAAATAGCCATCCCAAATGATCCCAGATATGCTCGATTGGAGACAAATCTGGGGATCAGGCAGTCCAAGGAAGGGTAGTAACAGTGCGGAGACAGTCTTGTGACACCCTTGCCGTGTGAGGCCGAGCATTGTCTTGTTGAAAAATGGCTCCTAGGAGCCGTTGCATGAGTGGCAACTCATGTGGTTGCAGGATATCATGGACATTCCGCTGGGCTGTCATGGTGCCACGGATCAATACTAGAAATGACCGTGTATTGTAGACAATGGCACCCCATACCATCACACCAGCTGTGGGAGCGGTGTGTCGCTGTAAAGCAAAGGCAGGTTTCAAGCGTTCACCACTGGGTCTCCACACTAACACGATTGTCATCACTGCTGAGATTGAATCTGGATTCGTCTCTAAAGACGACCTGGTTCCATTCCGCAGCAGTCCAATTTCCTCGTGCGCGGCACCACTCGAAACGGAAGCATCGATGGGTGGGCGTCAAGGGCAACACACGTGATGGGCGCCGCGATCCCAAATGTCCTTCAGCCAGGCGCCTTCGTATGATTCGAGAAGACACAGGTGCCCCTAGTGTAGGTGCTACCTGTGCCTGGATGGCGGCCGATGAAGCAGTTGGCTGTACGCGTGCATTTCTTACGATGTGGCTTTCTTCTCGACAAATGGTCTATCGAACGCGTCCTGAGCCTGGTCTTCGTGTAATTGACATCTCTCAGATCCACTGGTCCCAACACCTCCTCACAACACAATCAGAATGGCCAAATTGACGAGCTACTTGCCTAGCTGACCACCCAACTTCCATCATGCCGATTATTCTCCCCCTCTCAAAGTGCGCCAGCTGCTCATATTGTCTTCGAAAAAGGCGAAAGGCATGTCAAACTCAGCTCTTCCTTTGTAAACGATTCAGCACACACAAACAAGCTTTGGTTACCTGTTTTAAACTCCACGGAGAACGACGTTAAACGCCCTCTATCGGCTGTACGTAATGCGCTGTTACGCTGCATTTCTAATCATTTACATTTTTTACAATTCACAAATAAAATAAGAATTTAACTCCTAAGTTAATAACATAAAAGAAAAAAAAACCTCACAATTGAATCATGAAGAAATAAGACATAAATCAAACCATAAATATTACTAACTGAAAAAGGAATGTTAATGTATCACAAAAATTTAACAACAAAAGGAAATAGCAAATCCAAAAGAAGATAAATTGAGCTGAAAATATAAATAGCCTTTTACCAGAAATATCTAAAATTACGTAGTAATACAAAAAGTTAAAGAAAAACTAAAAAATTGGTAAATAATGCATTTGAATTTGCCACACGATTTAGTTTGTTAGGCTGGGTTTTCTAGGTTTATTTGTCCAATATTTCTCATTCAATAAGATATATTATTAAGAAAGTTAAGAAACCCAAAATACAATTGGTAAATCTAAAATCAAACTAGAACTTTAAGAAAATAACAATTAACATATTAAAAC
>BMAW01112591.1:0-155477 GCA_019974015.1 Nephila pilipes
TCTGATGATTCTTTCATGGTGTTGCATTTTCTACAAACAGCAGTATATATATATATATATATATATATAAACTTTTTCAGAAATTTTTTTTTTTTATGTGTGTACTTTTTTTTAAATAATATTCTTTTGATATGAGGATTCACTCAAAAAACATTTGGAACTATTTTACAAATAAGTAAAGAAATTGTAAAAATTCTTTTAGAAAGAAAAAAATTATTAAAATAATCTAAATCATATTATTTTTCTGAAGAAGATACAAGTACACTATGACGTCAGACATGAGGTACATGAAATTTAAATTAAAATTGTAAATTCTAAGTTGAATTTCGAAATAATGGCTTCGGGGTGTACATTATCAGTATTCACAATTTCCTTGTACAAATTTCAAGCTCATGTGATTTGCAATCTTTCCGCTATGCCTTCGACAAAAACAGACTTATTTTTTCGATATGAGCATGAGCAGTGAAGGCAAATTCACTTAAATTTTTAACGAAAAATTAAAGCAAATTTCGAATAAATGTGCCTTGGTGCCTACTATTAGTATTCATAGATTATTCGTAACAAATTTTATGATCCTACATCTTTTAATTGTTTCACTACGCCACCGACAAAAATAGCAAATTCTTCCTTTTATTAATATAGTTATTGTAAAAAATAATTGCTTCATTGTCTTTATGATCTAAATTTGTATTTTCATGCGTAAATCCACAAAAGTTTAAGCTCAAAGAGAAGAATATCTGTTCCGATTATGCTAAAGAATACTTCAGAGCCATGAAGATAATAAAAAGTAAATATTATTATAAAATATATTAATAGTTATAGTGGATAAAAGAAAGAAAGAGTGAAAGATAAGTGAGTGAACTTGAATTTATTGATTGTTCATTAACATCGCCCTTGATTGCTACATTTGGTCCATTGTGATGGACGTAATTCTGAGCATCGGCCAATTGACGAGGAAGACATCTGAATCGACATCTTTCTTCCCAAACTTCCCCACCGCGCCAGTTAGAGGACTTGGAGCCTAGACAGATTTAACGTGCATCAGCCGGCTACACAGCGGCATCAAGAGTCGAAACCACGACTCGAGGGAAACAACGCCGGCGGCTAGCTCGGGACTATGACAACTGTTTCACTGCGGCCACGAAAGTAGAACAAAATGAAAATAAATGGTTTTTTTTTTGGTAAAAAAAATATTCAAATGTTTTTTCGAAACTTTAAATTTTCTTATTTGTATGAATATGCCAATTAATAAGATAATATGTATCAACTGATCTCCCGGAAGCTAAAAACATTTTCGAACAATATTAGTTGTGAAGTCTATACGAAATATACCAATAAAAAAATTAAGATATAAATTTTAAAATGCAGTATAACGTCTGATTTTGTTCAAGGCTGAGACGGAAAATATCTTCGTCCAAGGTTAGTGACCAATTAAAAATAAAAAAAAATTAAAAAAAATTATTGAAGCTGCTTTCATCTGCATCACAGAACAGGATTGAAGATTAAATCTAGTCTCTCTTCATATAATCTTGACATTTGGAGTTAGTAGTCAAAACAAATAGTGTTCTGTCCTTGTAAAATGGTTTTCATTTATCTTTATAACCCACTTAACCAAACTTGGAAGCTAGTTAAAGAAATTTATTATTTTTTTTCTTCTTATAAACAATGAGGAAAAGTATATTCCAAATCAATTCCTCACAGATTTAATACTTAAAATTTAAAAAAAAAACAAATTTAAATAATGCATATTAATATTAAAATTACATTTTATATTAATTTTAATATTAATATAAATATTATAATATAATTAATAATATATTTAGAAGGCAATAATAAAGTGTAAGAATACTAAGTGGGGATTGTAAAATCTTTATTGCTCGGCGTGATGGTGAAGTTTAATGGCAATTGTGCTAGATGTAGCCATGCTGCGTCAAATAAGGTGTAACTGCGATCTACACGTTTGAAAAATAAAAAAAAGAAAAATTGGTTCACAAAATGGAGGATCAAAAATATAAAAGTATCACTATTTAGTATTCGGAGAATGGATGGGTGCTGCTCGAACATTCAGGCAGAAAATATTTGAAATGCTCTCTTGTTTGGTTTTGCAACAAAAGATTCTCAAACTTTCTCACCACAATTATAAAATCTCAAAGATTTTTTTTTGTTTAATGAAATTTTATTTTCTATCCTTTCATCGTTTAATCATTTTTCTCTCATCGACCACTTAATTTATTTACTTTTTAAAAGCTAAATTAGAGTTCTGTGATAAAAAAAATAGCTTTAATATATATAATTAGAATTTTTTTGAATCAAGCTTTTATTTAAATATTGACTTATAAAAAGGTATAAAAGTATTCAAAAGGTAAGGCATGAATGGTATAAAGTACTCGGGTAAAAGGTATAAAAAGTATAAAAGTATTCAAAAAGGTATAAAAAAGGTAAGGCGTGGAAGGTCTAAAGTACTCGGGTAAATGGTTAAAGAGGTATAAAAGGCATAAAGATAATTTTTAATCCAAAATAATTTTTAACCTATGAAAACTTGAGGTGTCTTACTTAATTTGAGGCGCTTAACTAAAATAGCTAGGTAATTACCTAAAAATTGAGTACCATAGATATTTAATTAACTATATATAAAATCGAAAGAAATATTACCGTCCCAAGCTATAACAAATTATATACATTTTATATTTTTATAAAATTCATACCTCTTAGTCCCTCTTTAAATGAAAACTTGATTTAAAAATGCTTATTCTTTTATTTAATTATTTTTGGTATGGAAAATTAAAACTAAAAAAAGAAGCATTTTCTTTAGCTTATACGTGTATGCAAAATTTACTCGAATGGACGTTGTTTCCAAGGTACAGGCTCCCAGGCGTCCAGAAGTCCGTCATTGCTTGAGCACGCTATTGTATTGTACTGTAATTTGAATTATACGTATATGCAAGATTACAGCTCAATCGGATGAGAAAAAGGGGGTTAAAATTAGAGTAGAAATTTTTAATTGGAAAGATGCACATACATATTAACATAGCAAGTTAAATAAGAGTTTGTAGGAAGATTTAATAATGTTACTGGAAGGATTTTTAAAGATGTTTTGAATTTTTTCCTTAAGAAAAAAATATTTAAAATTATTTCCTATAACCATATATATATATATATATATAAAGGAATGTTACAGAAAGGAATATCATTCCAAATTCCCACATCACTCACTTGAAACATAGATAGTGATTGTGAACTAACGTCACACTGAGAAGCAAAACGTGGGCTATTGGCGGTGGACCTCGCAATTTTGAACCTCCATCAAGTGACGTGTATGATATCTTATCCTCCTCCAAACTTCCACACCACGCCAACGAGAGGACTAAGTTCCTCGACCAGATTTAACGCACAACAGTCCCGTTATATGTAGGGTCTTACTGGCATCAGGACTCGAGTCCACGACTAGAAGAAAACAATGATAGTCGCGAATTCGTGATCATGATCACTAGGTTACCATGGCTACGAAACATGGAAAAAAAATGAGAGCTGCTGTTGGTAAATTTTCTAATAAGGTGCATAATCAGATGAAACAAAAGTTGTAACAGACAAAACACCTAAATTACAACGCATTCTTACTGTAAACATCATCAGCATTTCCAAATATCAATGTCAAATTTACAGTTGCAGTGAATATCTACGGAAAGTAAGCAGCAGTCATGTGGGGAACACACACACACATATATATAATATTAAACTCATTAGTGCTCAGAATGTTCTGTAATGTAATCTAATTGAGACAATTACACCAAATGTAGTAGGAAGACTTAACAAGACGATGGGGGAGGGGAGATAAAGGATTCCGAAAAAAAATTGTTCCAAAATTCACCACTAGGAGAATATATGGTCCTGTGTAATTGAAAATAGAACTTTTAAACATGAAGAATAAATACAGAAATAAAATTACCTTTTATTTGGAACATTTAACAATTAAATTCAATTTTAATATGGCAACAATTTTAAAAAAGTAAAAAAATTTGCAAAAGCACTGATAAAGTCTCTTTATCTGCAGTTTCATTCACTGACTGCAAAAGAAAGCAGTAGCAGAAGAAGAAATTCTCTATTCAAATTTCATGTTACATCCTTTGACACAGTGTCAGCCTCTTGGGCTTTATATGGCAATGTGTTATTTTTCGAAACAATTGGATTGAAAGCTACGCGCGATGATATCTTCTTCTTTAGTCGAGGGTACACTAGTCAAATTCTTTTACCTCAACCAGTCCAACGAAGCAGACCTTCTTCGTGCTTTTAGAAAGCACAAAAAACGCGTAAAGGTTTCTGTCCTGATTCAGTTAATGCTTTAAAAGCAATGATTATCAATGTTGAAGAAACAAGTTCTCTGAAGGTTCAGTCAGACAGAGGATGAAAACCCTTAACACATGTTGCAACATCGACTGTCGATAGAACACAAATTTTTTTTGCTGCTTGCTAGGTTGAAGGATAATATGTCACAGACTGTACTGAAGATTCCTGCTGACATGTTACTTTCCATAGTTATGCATGCTGTGTACAGAATGCAATACAATATGTGGTCCACAAAAACGGCGGCCACATTGAGCCTGATTTGAATGTGCTAAATGAAAGATAATTCTATTTCAGGATTGATTCTGCAGTTTTTAAAACTCTATTTTCAATCATATATATATGTGTATGAGTACTGATTTAATATTAATTAAATAATGTCTCTTAATAATAATTTAATTTTCTATTCTATCCCAGTCCAAATTATCCTTTTATTTATTAGATCACGCGCTCATAAAATTCAACTTTAAAATAATCCCTAATAGACTCCCTGTCTTTTGTTGGAATTCCCTAGAACCCCTAAGCCTGTACCACGTATTCTATGACGTTTCTTATGGAAAGTCCCCAATATAAAATAAAGGCAAGAGAAAGTTCTCTCTCTTATTCTGTACACTCTTCTCAAATCTGCTGTTATCTTCATATGGTCTTCCGCTTCGACCTAGGTGGTAGAAGTCGGGTTCATTAGTACGTAACGCTCTTTCTATAGAATCAATAAACAATCTTATTTCGGACTGTATTCAGACTGTTTAATTAATATAGAACAACCGTTTTAATATCTTATATATATATATATATATATATATATATATATAAAAGGATTAAAAGGATATATAAAAGGATATATATATATATATCCTTTTATTTATTAGACCACGTGCTCATAAAGTTTGTTTAATCCGCTTTCCTATAATCGTAAATCTGTCAGAAATAATCCCTATAGATACTCCCTCTTGCAGATGACAGAAAAATTCCTTCAGAATCCCTTCATCTTGTGCCACGGGAGTCCAAGTGACTTAAAAATATTCCTAGAAAATATTTTTGTTTATCTTGAATTTAAAACGCGGGATTGCGTCTCCAGTCTTATAAATATTATGTTGTATTTTTATCTCAGCTAAAATGAATAAATAATCTTAGTATGAAAAAAAGGACTTTCGTTTCGGCTATGTATTCAGAATGTTTCATTAATGTTAGAACAAATTTTTAAATTCTCTCTCTCTCTCTCTCTCTCTCTCTCTCTCTCTCCTCCTCTACACCGCACACACACACACACACACACACACACACACACACACACACACACACACACACACACACACTATGTACATATATATACTTCATCGTTTCTCACACAACTGCATACTTTCCGGTAGGATGATGTACAACAAAGCTTATTAAGCATACGTTGCGGTATATTATTTATGCGTCTGGTACGTCACCCTGATGGTTTTTAAAAAACAAACAACATATTTATTATGAATATTTGGTACGCAATTTAATTTTGATTCACCGGATCATATGGTTCATATAACAAACTTTCTAAATTTGATGTCTCTTAATCACTTGTCTAACACCCCCGGTGTTTCCATAATAGCCTAGTGGTCACGGTCGCGAGCTCGCGGCTAGTGGTTTTTCGTTGAGGCCTGATGCCTCAAGAGATCCATTGTGTAGTGGGGCTGATGTACGTTAGATCTAGTTGAGGCCTAAAGTCCACCTGATGGCGTGGTGTGGAAGTCTGTAAAGTGATGCGCCAGCTGAGGTATCATTCACGTCACTTGACCGAGGTTCGAAATTCCAAAGTCCGTCGCCAATACCCCTCGTGTTGCTTCTCAATGCGCGGTAATTGCGAATGATGTGATTGTTTTGATAAACAATCATAATTACAGAATACAGAAACTTTTTACTATTAGTGATGATGCAATAGTATGTATGTATATATATATATATATATATAACTCTGTTTTACTCCAATATTTATAATTAAATATTTACACCTTAAACAGAAAATAACAATTAAATTAAAATTTCTGCTTCTGATTATATTAACCAAATACGTAATTCATCTTAGAAAAAAATTTGAATTATCAATACTTAACCAACTCTGGCCACATATTCCACATTTAATTTTAGAACTCCTCGCAGTTCTGATTATATGGTATTTGGAATTAATCGGACTGTATTTCTAAGTACAGGATTACCTTCCACAATTAACAATACATTCGAAATTCAGCTTCTGTAAACAAGCTCGGTCAACAAGTCAAATCCTTCGACCAAACAAACTGATGCATTCAATGTTGTGAATTGATACCATCCATAGGGGCGACAAGCTTTGGTTGGAATCAATTCCTTGCAACTGGAAATGATTTCGCTTAATCCCAATGCCTGTGGTTAAAGATAAGAAAGTTTTCTGTCTTTAAGTTCGAGGATTAAAGAGACGGAAATAACTGTTGAAGGAAAGGGCAGTGCTGATGTCCAGTGGCGTGCAAGTAGGTGGGAATTTCATATATAAGGCCCTGTTCGAAATTTGGAGATTCAAGGAGCTTCCAGTTCTCTGAGATCTACTTTGCTTCTCCGAGGTAAGTAGAACTTGAGTTTTGACTTCGTAAGGAATATTTTCAAGGCTTCTTTCTCTTTTCAATCTATGATGGAAAGTGAAATTATTTTCAAAGTATAGTTGAAAAGTCTAATTTCATATTATTATTAAATATTTCAATTTAATTTATAACTGAATTGAGATTTATATTTAAAACATAAATATAAATTAAATTGTCAATTATATTTAAATTAAAATTCGTATATCTTAAAATTTGGCTAAGTTTCAAGAAAAATGTTAAAAAAACACATTATAGTTATTGAATAAGAACTTGTATAATTGTAGTTTGGCGTATGAGAAATCAAATTTAATTTTTTCATTTTAGAATATAGTATCATATTTCAATATGAAGTCTTTTTTTTCATAATAAAATGAATTTCAAAACTGTGTTCATTTTTCATGTAAATATATATTTTTAGAATTTTAGAAACACAACCTAACCATTTTGCCTATTCTTTAGTGAAATGCTATTTAAATTCAATAAATGTCTACATCTAATTTCAATTTTAATAAATGTGTTGCAATTTCTCGCTAAATTAATGTAAGCTAAAGACTAATTTGTGTAGTTTTAGCAGAGAAATCTCGTGCTATGGAATAAATTAATGTATATTATTTTGTAAGGAGAAATATTTTGATACAATCAAAGATATATCAGTTATTCCTTGATTCTTATAATGATTTAGATTCTGATTTAAATCTCATAAATTTAAATGAAATTTCAAAATATGTTGGAAATCTATTTTTAAGTCACCACATAAAATATCATTAAATTATTGTGGAAGATTTATTATGAAATAACTCGAACATTTTGATATGCTATATAGTATTTAATATACTATTTTCATAAATTTACAAAATGAAATTATTTTTATTTGACGTACATTTCGTTTTAATATTAAGTAATAATTATACTCTTGACTCTATTACATTTGACTGATGATCAAATTATTTTAAATCGTACATAAAATTATATAATTTTTTTTATCGACAGAAGAGCTCCAAGATGAGGTTGAAGATGAATGTTATCAAATGGATGATTTTTCTTTTGATTGCCATTCAGACTGCAGATTGTGATTTGTTCCATGGTCGGAATAACCGGAGAGATATCAGAGACAGCAGTAGAAAACAAGCTGAGAAATTTGATCTTTCTTATAGAATTGTAAATTATAGAACGCTAGAAAAGAAGAAATCCTTCACATCCGAAGACGACGATAACACTGATTTGATCAGAAATGATCTAAAAACAGACTCGATTGTTTCCTCAAGTTTAACTGAATCAAAGTATGGAATGCTCCGGTCTATTCGCAGTAACTTTGGTGAAAAGGATCGAAATGTGAGACGAATTTCTAACAGAGAACTAAAGAAAAATGAAGCAGTGATACATCGTGTACCAAGAAGAAATGTCGCTTTACCTGAAATGTCCCTTACAAAAACGTACACAAATGAAGATTCTTCTATTAGAACGGTGGAACATGCTGAACTTAGACGCAACAATATACAACGAAATTTTCGCAATGAAAAGGAGACACTGGACAGGCGAGTCAATCGAGAGCAAACAAGAACAAATATGGAAAGGAGAATCGGCTATGGTGGGAGAATATCAGATATGGGTATTAGGAATACTGAAATTTTAAAAATGGCTAAAATAGAATTATCTGAATTTGTTAGTCCTTCTGTCCGTCGGGAAGTTGCTGTTCTCTACAGAGAAATTCGATTATTCCTACCAATGCAATTTTCATCCGACAAGCGGAAAAGAAATACTATTCGACTGCAAACTAACCGATTCGACAGATATCATAGGAAGAATAGGCGTACCACAAAGAAATTATTAAGTCTACATTTTGATGACTTATCATTCGATCGAAATACTGGAAGTAAACTTCAGCAACCTAGACACGAGCGGCACTTATTAATTCCAAAAAGAGAATTAAAGATTCCATTGGAGGAAATGTCGAGGATGGATACCGTAAGACGATCCCGGAAAAGTATTAGGAACAATGCTCTTGATTACGGACACGTGGAAGAAACAATGCGGGAAAGACGAGACGGTAGAGGATTAAGAAGAACGAACGATCAGCGGATGAATATAAATAAGAACAGAATGGTTGGAAATTTCGAGGTACGTGCTGAAACTCATGTAGTTCTCTATAATTTTGGAAAGAATATAGATAAAACACAAACCAGAAGAGATGCTCAGAATTCTCGAATTGTTTCATCTGATATACAACAAAGAAGACATAGACTAGATTCATTGCAACTCAATAGGCAAAGGAGGGAAGTTTCAACAAAAAGAATGGAAACTTCAAATCAACCGCTAAAAAACTACAATGCCCTTACCACCAATGAAATTAATAGAATTCGATTCGATAACTCTAGGGACTCATATCGTCGCCAAGAAAGACGATTCAGTGCAAGAGTTTCGAGCTTTATGCCAGAAGAACGAATTATTCTTGATAGTAAGCGAAAAGCTCCGAAAGAAGAAAATCGTGAAGAGATACGAATAATTTCAAATGAAGTTGTTTTGTCCAATGAATTACGATCAGAGAAAAAAATTGTTCTGAATCGAATTCTTCGTACTAAAGGAATAGTGAGAAATGGTGAGAGGAATTCGTTGCAGAAGCCTTTTGGAGACAAACAACGAAATACATTGGTTACAGATTCAGATAAAAAATTATCATTTAGAGTAGAATCTAGAATATACAGAAATGAACGATCCAACTTCCGCTCAGATGAACAACTTCGTCAAACACGTAGCCGAAACAGACAAGAACAAATCAGACAAAGGAGTGTTGAATTAGAAATGAGTCCAGAAATTCGACGATTTACCACACGATCGAAAACAAGGGCAATTTCTGATGAACGGTTTGTGCAACTTCCTGAAATTGAATCGCGAATCTCCAGTAATGAACGATCCACCTTACGCACAAGTGAACGACTTCACCAAACACGCAGTCGAAGCAGACAAGAACAAATCAGGCAAAGGAGTGATGAAATACCAAAGAATCGGTACACTCGACGATTTGCCGCACCATGGGACACTTCGAAACTTTCAGTTGAAAGGTTAGTGCAACTTTCTGAAACTGAATCTCAAATTTCCAGTAACGAACGATCCACCTTACGTGCTAGTGAACGATTTCGCCTAACACGTAGTCAAACTAGACAAGAACAAAGCAGGCAAAGGAGTATTGGATTAGAAATAAATTCAGATATTCGACGATTTACCTCACGATCGAACTCTAGAAAACTTTCAGATGAACGGATAGTGCAACTTTCTGAAACTGAGTCTCGAATCTCCAGTAACGAACGATCCAACCTACGTTCAAGTGAACGACTTCGCCAAACACGTAGTCGAAGCAGAAGAGAACAAATCAGCCAAAGGAGTGATGGAAAAGAAATGAATTTGGATATTCAACGATTTACCTCTCAATTAAAAGTTAGAAAACTTTCAGATGAACGGCTCATGAAACTTTCGAAAATTTTTGAAAAACTCTCTACAAATCAGAGAAATTTAAATTCTAGAGACAGAATCAGTCGCAGATTGGACTCAAAAGAAAATATACCAACGAATCAAATTGACGAAAAGGAAAGAAGATATACAGATCGCAGAACACTTAGCACCAACAGAAGAATAATATCATCCGAACACTCAAATCCCAGGATGGGAAGTATATTTCACAGAAAACAAGATAGCTCACGAATTCAGAAGTTGTATAAAAACTTCGAATACTTTGATTCAAATAGGATGGGAAATAGATTTGAAACACGTATCGACTCTGCCCATCATTTAAAAGATCATAGAATCCACGAAGCATCCAAACAATCCAGGTTACAAATAACAATAGATGTTTCAAAAAAATTGGCAATATTAAGCACGTTACAAACACGAAGGAAGACAGGAAAGGCAAACATTGGGACACAGGAACATAGAATCTCTATTAGATCATTAACGAATCGCATTGATATTATATCGAAAATTCCTTCCTCAGTATCTAATTCCACGAATAGGGAAAATGTGTTGCAGTTTTCTGCTTCTAGACAGCGAAGGATAGTTCCTTTAAAACCATCCATGAACATAAACAAAGCGAGAGTGAGTAATTACCATTTTCGTATTTATTTCTCTTAAATGTTTTATTGATAGAGTAAGCTGAGATGAAATATGTTTTAAATTTAAATATATTTTATTTATTTTTATCCTTTTAAAATTTTGTTGTTTAAAAAAACTATTGTAAAAATTACATTTCTCTTTCGAGATCCGTAAGATAATCAAAAGTTGTGTTTATTGTATTTCGCTTATTGTTTAAATTCTTAAAAGTTCTTTATTGTTACAATTTGAATGTCATCTATTTTTTTTAAAAATCTGTATTATCTGGAATATAGCGATATCAATTGCATACATTATACTAAAATATAAAGCGAGGCTTTGTAACAGGCAAAATGTTTAAATGTAATGAATTCCTGTTTTATTTAAGATGATACGACTAAATAAGTTAAAATAGCTTGTTTCAGTATGAGTCTAAACGTTTTGAACGAAACATTTAATGTTTACAGTAACTGAGACCTTAAATTACTTTAAATTTTGCATTTTTCAAAAATTAAACTATTCTTAGAAATTAGAAGGTGCTTCTTTAATTGCATAAATACATTATTTATGAGCATTTGATAAATAGATCGTTAGAAAAATGAGATTCAAAATTGTACACAAAAATGCCATACCCTAGAGATACTCATATTAATTTTCGTTTTCTTCAAAAGTGGTGTTTTATGATTCTGGTACGGTTCCTTAAAATCTATTTAATTCCTAGAGCTGACAATTTTTATATTGTAACATAAGGTTATTTTCTAAACAGTTGTTCGACTCCTATTACTCTAACCAGGAGTTACTTCTAACTTTACTACAAGCCATTAATAACAATAATTAATTCCAATTTACATACATATATCAGTCTGTCGTTATCATTTGTCTTCCTTCTTCTTCTTTTCTATTTTATTTCGCTTATGTATCACTACCTTTAATTCAATTCATCATATTTGTTATCTAATTTACCTGATCATGTTTCATTTGATCGGAAAGGGGTTGAAATTTTATGCAGTTCTGATAACCATAAGATTAGTGAAGAGAAAACCAACCGTGAATATCCTATCAATCACACAGTGAACGTAATTTTTACTAAAAATACTCACAAATATTAGGTATAGCACATTATTTATATAAGAATCATCGGAAACTTGAAGAATAAGATTTAAATATTTTTAAGGTGTTTTAAAATCGAGTTTTGAAGTTTTAATTACGTTTAGTATATAAAATACCATATTTATAAGTACTATGCAAATTTTCAATGTTATAGATGCAGCGAATTTTATGCAAGATGTACCTAAATATAGGTATAAGGCTTTTTAATGTAATACAACCACTGATTACTCATTGCTTATGCATAACTATTTGTGTTTTACTGTACTTTTCCTGAAATGAACAGATACTTAAATATACAGATATCTCAAGGTTAAAATATAACTTCCATTATTTTTAATTTTAAAAAGTGCGAATTGTTCAACTTGGCATAAAGTAAAGTTTTGAATTTCCTTGTCAAAGACGTTTTAATAACCTTAATTACTGAATTTTTCAGAAACTTTGAAACTTAATGTGTAATAAATGCACTAAGAAAGCTTGACTATATACTGATTTGAAATTTTTTAAATTTATACAACAACTTTTGAAGCATATCTTGAACAGAAGACTTTAATAAGTGCAAAAAATACATCTCGTTCTTGAATAATCAGTTTTTTTTCTCAATTTTTCTCTAGAAAATACATAACGTCATTTCTACACCAAAATCATCGTCTTCCAATGATATGATGTGGAACATCTACGAATATTTATCTTCAAAGTAAGTGCTTCACATTTCTCTTAAAACTGTTTGTTGCATTTCAGTTCCATATAAAGATCGATTAGATTGAAATCAGAAAATAAATCATTTTGTGTGAAATAATTTTTTTACTATGCAACCTTGAAAATTAGGGGTGTTTCATAAAAAGCTTGCACTACCTTAAAGCGATTCAGCAAGGAAGAGGTATTGACTAATTTGCATACGCAGGTGTTTAGAAAGATCTCGTGCAGAGTTTAGGAAAAATGGAGATTTTTTTTCTTCTTTTGAGTTCACAACTTTACAATGGTCATGTTTTGGAAAGATCTCGTGCAGATTTTATGAAAATTTGAGATTTTTTTTAATTTATATTTTTAAAATGGTCATGTTTTTTAATCTAAAGGACAGTTTGAACACTAAATCACTAGTGCTAATGTTAAGTTTTTATAATTTGCTCCCTTTCTGAGAAATTTATTTCCTTTACGAGTAACTCGTGATATTTTATCAAATTATCTTGCCTTTGAGATGGCAGGTACCCATTTGAACCTATTTCATGAAATGAAGTACTTTTTTTTTTCAAAAATTTTGAAAAAGCCAATTTTTTATACGAGGAAATGTGTTATTTCGTTTTAAAAGTTGGTCAAAGATATTTTTTTTTAAAGTTCATGAAATAAAGTTGTTTTAAGTCAAAAAAGTTAATCAAATACAACACGAAATTCAGATGAAAATCATTTCAAGTAGTACGAATCCTGATGGATATTTGACCTCAATTGAAACCAAAATACATAAAAGGAAAATAAAATTTAAATGTCACATTCTTTAACCGTAGTAAAAAATAAGGCTAATAAACTGGATTAATGCTAAGAAAACCTTTATTTATTTTTCTTCCATATAACCCCTTCCACGATCCTACTCTATTCCATGTAAATTTTCCATTGAACAAAACAGGGTTGCAACTCATTATTCCCGAAAACATGTTCATGGTCTCTGTCGCTTTTACTTTTACAGATTGAATTTTCTCAAATCTCACTTCTTTCAGTAATGATTTCACCTTAGGGAATAGAAAAAAGTCACACGGGATAAGTTCGAGGAAATAGAGTGAATGTCCCAACACAGAGATCTTATACTTCTCGCGAAAACGCGACAAACAATTCAGTATGGATCGAAGCGTTGTCTTGATGAAAAAATCATGACTTGTTCTTCCACAATTCGCGTAAAATCTGCCGAACAGATTCTTGTTCGATTCCTACGGTTTTATCAACTGGGCGAATATTCAACTGAAGATCTTTTTGGGATCAAAACATTGTTTTCCCTCTATGGTTTTTTCCATAGTTGACGTGGTAGTCCTAGACGTGGGTCACCTTCAATTCCTTCTAGTTCCTTTTTGAACCGTTTAAGCCCAACTCAAAGGCCGTGATGCATGATTGACATTCATCACCGAATATTTTTAACAAAGAATGAGTTTCTGCGACGGATTTTCCAAGTTTTAGAAGAAATTTCCCATTAACAAGTTGTCCTTTTAAAAACACATTAATTTTTTTCAACAAGCTGCAGACTCTAGGTCCAGTACGAATGAAGTCAACGGCCCATCTAAGAGGTACTGAGTCGACTCGAGGCCAGGAATGGATAGAGGAGATGTCACATAACACGATCATGTACCACTAGATCTTGATTTGCGCACTGTTTGTCTGTAGATCGATCAATCTCGCTATTTTTAGGCATATCTTGAATATTCAGTATATTTATGTATTTAAAAAATATTTCAACTAAAACCTTTTATTGCAAACAATTTCACTTATTTTTATTTTTCAGGAAAAGTAGCTTGTTCTCTTTATCTCTGAATGTGATGCTTGGACTGGCAATTATCTTTGCTTCCTCAGACGAAAAGAGAAAAGGTTTCATTCCCCGACTCATGAATCCATTTATCGACGATTTCTTCCAATGCACAACTGCCCATTGAAATAATTTCATGGACTTCGGTCTTAGTTTCAATTCCAGAATTAAATTTATCTCACTTACAGGATTAAAATGTTTGTGTAAATATGATTAGAAATTTCATAACGATGTAGGAAAAAATAGAATAGAAATAAAAAGTATTCAGCAGCAGAATTTTTAATGTCTTTTTTTGTAGTTTATTATTTCTGTGTTACAAGAGCAGATGAATTGTAAAGGTTTCTGTTTCTAATTATACAGGGTTATTCAAAATGAATTATCCGATTTCAAAATCCCATATTTTAAAAAATAAACGACACAGAACGATTAGTAATACACGGATATAAAGGAAAACTGTGGAAGTTTTACATTGTGAACAATAAGTGGCCCTCTCGTGTGTTCTTCGTGAAGCTATTTCATGGAGCTACCTCGCAATAGGATCGGTCGCAGTGGACCAGGTGACTTGATATTACATAGCTGGCCACCTGAGTCACCTGATAGGGCGATTTCTTCCTTTGGGGGCTTGTAAAAGATAAAGTATATGCGCCCCATCATCACCCACAACTTTATTTGAACTCAAACAGCTGATTTCTGCTGCTGTACAACCAATTACCACTGACATTTTACAACGTGTATGGCAGGAATTTATAGATCGAATTGTCATTATACGCATATTTAAAAAAAATTATATCGAACACTTGTAAAAAAATTCCATATTTTCAGCTTTCATTCATGTATTACATACCGTGTGTCATTTATTTATGAAAATATAGTATTTTAGAATCGGTTGATTCGTTTTGAACAACCCTTTATATTCTTCCGTGTCCGATGATTTTTTCAATGAAGCAAAATACAAAAACACTTAAGTCTTGTGAGGTGAGCTAATAGTTTTATTTCACTCTATTGTTAATTCCTTGTAAGTATTCAAGCGTAGTCCACAACATGGTGCAATTTTGTGTACAAAATATATTTCTTGATAACTTTTAACACTCTTTAGTTACATTTTATAAACTTTTATTTATCTTGCTGTATTCAAATGCATGTATGTAAAAATATGTGTTTCCAGTTCAAAAAATTTGTTTTCGAATATATACTCAGTACCTATCATCCGATCGAGTAGAAATTTTGCATACTTGTATACCTGGCATGACAATACAATACTATGAATACTATGGTATGCTCAAACAGTGGTAGATTTAGGAACGGGTCTTGCACTTAAAAACGTTCAATAGATTTGAAAATTTACTCACTAGTATAACTTACATAAAGGACTTTTTTAGTCTTAAAAAAAAATTTCAGGCTAAAAAAGAATTAAACAAGTGTAAGTAAGAAACCATTTTTAAATCAAGCTGTTATTTAAAATTGGACTAAAGAACTTATAAAATAATTTCTTAAAATGTAAATTAATATATAATTTATAAGCTCTTCATGCATTAATACTTCTTGTGATCTCACGTATAAGTAAGTAGCTATGGTACTTAATTTATTAGTAATTTTTTAATTATAGTAATGAACACCTCAAGTTCTTACAAGTTATATTATTTTAGATCTAAAAATTATTTCTATACCTTTTAGTATATCTTTAAATAAATGCTTGATTTACAAATGTTTTACATTTCAGTGAAGTATGTTACTCTGCGGAGACAATTGGAAGTGTTCAGTGGCGTTATCTCTCGTGACGATTGAATGTGTTATTATTCAATGCTAAGCTCTTTAAAGAAAGAGAATAGTAATAATAAAATAAATTAATAATTATTAGTTTTTTTATAAACACTCTTCTTAAAATTCATAATTTGAGAATATGTTTCTTATACAACTTAAAATGTATTTAATTTATTTTGTTTTAAATTAATACCACTACAAATTTTACACGAGGTCTTTTGTGTTATTAAACTACGAAGCAAAATAGACAAATAATATTTTGATTCTTTAAATAGCGGGCAGAATAAAAATTTGGTTACCTATTCCAAAACTGATTTAATGATTTTGAATCTCTAAAAACTATTAAAAATGCAGCAGGGAATCATAAAAAAAATTAGTCAAATACAGCATCCACGCAAAGTAGATATTTATTCAGGGTGAACACCGTTGAGTGTGTATTCCAAAAATTACATATACTCAAAAATCATTTGAAGTATTTAAATCTTTTCCTATAATTAGATTACTTGGATGAAAGATGCTTTAAGTGGCATCGTAGATTCTTCGTGGATTTACATTGATTATTTATTTCTAAATGGCTAGGTACGGAAAAACTATTAAAAAGGGGCCTGCAACAACCAAATATACAGTGATGATATTTAGTTGGTTTGCAACGATACTGGAAGAACTGAGATCTAATTTTTTGTTGAATGCAGTGAACTGGAAGTTAAAATTCGCTTTTAATCAATGCCGTCTCTGAAGTGTACTTCTAATAATGAAAAGTACCTACTTAGTTATTAACATATACTGACATGAAAGTGCATTATTTAATCAGTCTATATAGTTTTTAACTAAATTTATTCTAGCTTTAGAATGATCAAAAATCAAATTGCGTTGCGAATTCGGAACGGTTGTATAATCGTGTTCTTAACCAAAGGTTGTAATTGACAATTCTACTTATCTTGATAACAGCAAATAATAGAGTTGGGAATACTGGCTCCTTGTCCGGTAAAGTTCTGGTGACTGGATCCGAGTTAGGAATAAAAACTTATACGATCACTTCCACCTATTCGCACCAGTATTGAGTGTTCAACAATTTCTATCTATCCGCTCTTATCTCTAATCACTCAAATACCTCTGAAATCTTTGTCTGACATAATTTCCTATTCACTACACATTTTATATAGCAATGCTAATGAACATAAGTCATGGTTTCTTTCACGAGACGAATTCTACATTTAAATAACATTTTTTTTCGAAATCTGAAAGGTTAGTTAGCAGGAAAAGTGTCGGTCAGTTTTCGTTACAATATTCAAAACTGTTTTTAGGACAGCGAATCTGTTGTTGAATCGACCCGTGTGGTGACCGGGGATGACAGAATAGTCTCACTGTAGCTCATGCATGTCGTAAAAGGCGACTAAAATGAGTACCCAGCGTCTGGGAGTATAGCCGGGCACCCTGCCCCTGGGGATTATATCAGGGGACCTCAGGGACTTGCCTTCTTCAGGTAAGTATGGGCTTCACGAACCCGAGGTACCCTCGTGATCTTTCTTTCCCATGGGGTTTACTGTCTTTGGTAAACACGGGTGACGCACTCCCGGGATACCCTAACTATCCTTCTATTTTCGACCCTCCTTCTTGTCAACCACTTTTACCTGTTTTTCAACTTCACGTCTAGACCACAGTTCAATCTTGTTTGGTGCAGCATAGCCATATCTGGCTCTTGCGCCAATAAACTTTACATTCACTCACTCACTCACTGTTGTTGAATCACTTGAATTACATTACTGAAAATGAAATACCTCCAAAATTGAAAGATGGTAAAAAGGCTATTGTACACATTTTAACAAGTATTACATTCGTAATTTTATGTAATTCTTTTAATTTTCCTAATTTTCCCTCTGTCTACGTTCTTTTTTAAACTCTTTATACGATTATTAGTTTTTCTTTCCTCTTGAATGATCAAATGATATGGACAGCTTTCATACATTCTAAATTTTTATTAGACTGTCAACTTTCAACACTTCTTAAGTTCATACTGTAATTAGATCCGATTTTCGATATTTTTTACAATTCTTCTAAAGTATAAATTAAGATTATGTAACTCGAAGACTTAAAAATACTTTTTTAAAATTTATTTCTATTTTATTCAATCTTAAACTTTAAGAGAAATTTTTACTCTAAAATCAAAGTCTTACGAGCTAAAGTAAAATTATAACGTCATAACTTCCGTTATCTGGTTAGTTTCCGCAAAAATATGTTACCTTATACTAATGTATCTAAATAATCAAAACCTCTGTCATGTTGGCAATAAAAGGTCCAATTATGATTATAACACTTTCGAGGACAATTATTGTTTATTGATGACAATGAACGAACAATAAATGTTTATTGATGACAAGGAACGAACAATAAATGTTTATTGATGGAAGTAAATAAATAACAAATGCACACTGTTACGATAGAGCAATACCGATATCATGATTTTGTAACATTCATTGTAATGATTTGAAAAACTAAATCAAGTTAAATTTGACAAATTACTTGTGTAAATGTGACTATAAAGTTTTCTTCACATTGCTTTTAAATGATAAAAAGAACTACGTCTGTTATTGATTGATATTGAAATTAAGAATGCATAATAAGTGAATATTTCATGTTTCTATTTCTAAATCTGATTTTTTCTTTAACATTCGTCTGAATAATTATTTCACTTTTCCAATATCAGTGGTGAAAATACTCAATTGTAAGTATTCTTCAATGAATAGGTGTTTTAGAAACGCCGAATCTGACCTTGGACTTGAAACTTATGAGCAACAAAGATGAGACCAGGCAGATGTCTTCATAGTTGGAGTCCTGCCAAGTACTTGTTAAAGGAGAAAAAATGTAATAAGCATGCTAAAACTAATAAGATTGCTCTCTCTTTATCGAACTAAGTTTTAACATGTCATTATAAGATGTTATTAAAAATACGCGTTATCATTTTCTCCATAATATGTTGACAAGAATTATTAGAGCTAACGAAAAAAAGTGAAAAATGTTCCTTAAATTCTTCAGATTCTTCTACTTAACTATCCCTAAATTTTAATTAAAAGGGAATCCGTTTTAAGTAATACTCACGATTAAGTATTTATTTTGCACCTTTTATTGGATCAAAAACTAACCAGTTATTAGAAAATAAAAAAAAAAAAAGTATAACTAAACAAGATAGGCTAAAAGTCGCTTTACAATTCAAAATGTGAACAAGTTTTGTGATTTTCTTTTATTTGTTATCAGATGTCTAAATTCACGGGGTGCGAGGAAAAAAAAGAAAAAATACAATACAGAGCAATGTGTCAAAATTATTCACTGTCACTAAGCTAATAAAGACATCCTTATTCTAAAACACAGAAGACAAACGAGCATCATATCACTTAAAAATGTCTCTTCCTAAGCCTGTGATATTGACCTGGTTAAATGTTTCGTGACACAAAGGTCTTCGATGATAGTCTGAAAATTAAACGACTCGGCTCGACACGAAATAAAGGTAGCTTTTAAACATGTAAGACAAAAGACATATGTTTCTCTCTATTCTCCTTACAAGCCAAACATTTATTAAAAAATGTCTTCAATCCCGTTGAATTAAAATGATATCCAGAGTTCCAAGGTATCAAATACGCATTGAGTGTAATCAATATAAAATTAATTTTTGAGTAAAATTATTCATTAAATATCCAGTACGTTGAGGCACTCTCTGTATTAAAAGGCTCATATATTTCCTTGCTATTAAATAAAATAATTATTCTGTGCTTGAAATAGAAATTCCTGTCAATTAATCGTCAACACAATCGAATAATTATTTCAGCTGTAATTTTTTTTTTTTAATTTACTATCAAAATTATTTTATTTACACTTTTTTAACACCTAAATTTTATAAAATTCTATAAAATTTAAAACAGTAATTAAAGGTGTGAGTACATATAGTACTCTTATATTACACATATGTTGAATAGTTCTGCCATTATCAAAATAGTTCTGATATAGTCAAGTAAATTAAAAATAAATATATTTATGCTACTGCTAACTATGAGTTTGATGATTTTTTTTTAAATATTATTGACATAATGATCTTATTAAAGTTCTAAAAAAGATTTATAAGAAATTTAATTTTAATAAGTTTATTGAGTTTGAAAAACTTATCGACTTAGTTGAGCTGAGTAAAAAGAAAATTATATATATTTTTAATGACTAGAAAAACGAACAGATATAAGGAACACAAGTGGACCTGTAAGTAATTTTGTTTAGCTAATATTAACTTAAATTTTCACGAAGAGAACTTTTTTTGACATTATTCGTTTCAAGATATTTAAATATATTATGTTTTTTCCTTCCAAACTAATAATAATAAACATGTTGAACCTTTTTCACCTTTTTATACAAAGTATTTAAATAAAGGCTTTGGCTTAGTTAGAATTAGGTGGAACTTTTGTGATAATGTGATTGCTACGTTTTACGTCTCATACAAGTTTTTGTAAATTTGTTTAACTTTTTTAATCTGGTTGATTTATTATTTAGTTTTTTTTTCTATTTTCGTTAGATGCATATAGTGTACATCTGTTGGTCTACATACATATTTTGCTTAATTTTTTCTTTTGCATCTTGATATTTCATTTATGGTTTTCTCTTCTTATTATAATTTTTTTCTGTAGGGATTTTTAGGTACTCGTAAATCATTGTTTAAACAGCAAATTTATCTGAAACCATATTCAGAATTTTAAAATGTTATGTAAAATTTTTTACGGTTTATGTTTTTATTTTTCACTGATCATTCTAGTTTTCGTTTGTACTTATTCATGAATTGAAATTTATGTTCTTATCATTATTTATAGGTTTAGTATTTTTTTAGGTAAATTTGTATCTAACTTAATTGTTTTGTTGTGTAATGTTTACGATTTCTCTTGCTTTATGTATGGGGTATACAAAAAAAATTTACTAGTATCTTTTCTAACTTATTTTTCTACAATCTGTATAAAATTTAGTTAGTATGCTTCCTTTATATAACTATTAAAAATATTCTTCAGTATAAATATTTAATTCTATACTAAATTTTATTGATTCTTTTAAATTACTTCTTTATATTAAATTACTATTTTCAATACACACACACACATATGTGCGTGTGTGTGGTGTGTTAATTAAATCAAAATTATATCCTAAAATATTTCTTAAATATATTTCTTTAAATTTTTAAATTTAATACTATAATCAAATAAAAATCCATTCAAACATCACTGACTTACAGAGCGTTTTATGTTATACTTCAAACGGTTGGCTTCCAAAATATATGTATCAACATTATTTTAATTTCGGAACCTTCGAACAATTTCGATTCGATAATCGAAACGGCTTTGAAAGTTCCCAGAGGACAAATTGACTTTACTGGGGGGAGGAAGAAGAATGAGTAAAAACTTTTCCTATCATTTATTTTTGTGACGTCAAATGAGATGACCATCTGCCACAAAAAACTGAGAGCAGATGTCCATTGTAAATGGATTATGAGTAACCGAGTTAAACCAGTGCATAGGTAAGAGTCCCGCACTTTGCTGCTTCAATCAAATTTAAAAGAAGATTCCATTGCAAATTGTAAAATTTGTTTGAATTCGATATTTCCTTTCTTTTTTTGTTTTAAGTTATTTCTTTATGTTTGAGCTTTATGTTATAAAAAAAGGAATACAAAATTTTATCGTTGAAGACCTTTACTCTGTGAGTATGAACATGAAAAAAATAGAAATTAAAATTTAATTATTATAGAAGTTTATAAACTGTAAGAAAAAGGTGAGTCGGGAATAATTTCATATTCATGGATTTTAAAAAAATTACCGATATTTTGCTTGTTTCTATTCGTGTATTTTCTTTCACAAGACTTTGAAATAATTAAATAAAAATATTTGTATTAAGCACTAAACTAGCTCATGAATAAAAATTTATGAGTTCTTATAAAGATGTAAATTTTTTTTAACAGAAATGGTAGTAAAATTTTATTTAAAAAATTAAATAAACGGACTATATTCACTTGTGTAAGCAAATATGGCTGATGAGGAAATTATTCATATTTTTTTCGATTATTAAAACAGGTTTATCAGAATTAAATATTTCTTTAAGAAATTCAAAATAAGAAATCTTATTTTAGTTTTACATTCTAATTAGTCATACATAATTTATTGTCAATGAGATTCTAAACGTGCAAAAAATAAATAATTTAAATGAAAATTCAGAAGTTCTATTACAATATATTGAATGGAATAGTAATTTTATGTTACTCTGTTAATTATTTACTTAGAAACTTTGAACGGGTTACAGCGAGATATTATAACTAAGATTCGAAATAAATAAAATGAAAGTTAATTCTAAAAATTAGAGGAAAACTATTTATTTCTAGAAAGCTCTGTAAAATTGCAATTTTTGTGTGCAATAAATAAAATTTTGAATGTCAAAAATCCTCCGAAACTTTTTTCAGAATTAACCAAAATTAAAATTTAATTTGGTTATATTACAAATAATCTGAACCAGTATTTAGTATCAATAGTATTTCAGTATATATGTTGCCAAAGTTGAATTTCTTATAAATTAAGCAATATTCAGTGCAACAGGTTTCATATCAAGTAAAAAGAATATTATTTTGAGTTTTCTAGTAAAGTCTACGATTTATGATGACATAACTTTAATTTCAAATTAGAGAAAAATATTCATGAACAGAAATCTTGCTCTCTCCTTTTGTATCGATATAGAAATAAAATTTAAAATTTCTAAGCTCAATCGACAATTATTGGAATTAAAAATTTCTCATACTGTGTAATAATCTGTTACTAATTCAATTATTTTTTTACAGATAAATTTAATTCAATTACAAAATGTAATTTTGAAATTAAAATGCGTATAGTATTGATTCATTTTAATTAATTTTTTTAAGTTGTACAGTTAAAATAGTAAATAACATTTCACCCTTTAAAAAAAAAATTTAATAGCTAATAAGTTAAGCAATGTAAAAGCAATTTTAAATTTAAAAAAAAAAAAAAATGCGCTACGCAAAATTAGTTTACGTCGAAAGAAAGAAATTTATTTCGTATTAAAGGGCAATGAAGTGGTTTTTTGAAAATATTGAGCCAATTTTATGTTGAGATTGTAACATTTTTTTTTACAGAATACAACTTCACTTCCGGTAACCAGAGGATGGCTGAAAACATTCCAAGTATCAATTAAAAAGATAATTCTCTTGTAATTGATGTGGACGGCCTATTCAAAATACTCTCCTTTGCAATGAATTACAGTGGCAATGAGACCTTCTCCTGCAATACTTATCAAACGGATGGAGTTCGTATTTCCCTCGGCTTTCTTTTAGTCTTTGCTATATTAGTTGGAGGAGCTGGAAATTTTCTTCTTACTTTTCTAGTCATTCGCCACACAGAAATGCATTCCATTATCAACATTCTACTAACTCTCATGTCGGTGTCTGATGCTTTCCTGTCCATCATCTGCGCACCACTAGACTTAGTTGCCCTCATCACACATGAATGGATATTTGGAACTTACGTATGTGGTCTGCATGCGTTTTTGTTGTCGGTCTTCGTGGTACTGAACGTTACGGTGCTCGTGATCATAAGCATCGACCGATATTACATACTTATTCACAAGAAGAACCGTTTGTACAGTTGCAATTCAATTTTACTTGTCGCTGGTTGCCTCATCTTTTCTGTTACCGTTTCAAGTCCACCGATGTTTGGAATTGGACAGTTTACATTTGGAAACGAACACTGCGGGCAAATCCTTGACCACGGGATGGACGATGTAGTTTACTATGGATTATACTCGAGCCTTCTATTTGTGTTGCCGTGTGGTCTTCTGTTGTTGGCTTATGTCCATATACTTGTAACCCTTAAGAAAACCAGTCGCACCGTTCGACCCGAATGCCACAGGCCAACACACAATCAGTTCTTGAAAAGTCGATTAAATGTCGATGTTCGTTTCAAGCAAAAGACGTTTTCGACTATTCTCTGCTTGTATGTGGCTGCCATGATTTTTAAACTTCCATTAGCGTTTACTTTGTTAGTAAAGAGCATCACTCATGCTACTAAGTGTCCAGTGTCTCTCAGGGTAGTTGTGCTTGTGTACTTGAATGGTGCTGTTAATTCTTTCATTTACGCATTTAAGATCACGACATATTGGATGGTGTTGACAGGAAAATTCCAGGTTGTGACACAGAGAGTAAATAGCTTGCGCTCTAGTAGAAGAAATGATCGACAAAGCGTATACAGAATATCCAGAGCATCAACTAGTTCTGTCATTTAATAACACTATTATTTATTATTATTGTTGTGATTTAGTTTTGTGAAACCATTCCACTCATGTCTTACTAGTGAAAATAATAACATTGGTGTGAACACAACTTGAGCAATCAAAATTATAAACCTTGAGATACCCATTCTTTAATATATATCAATCTGTGAATCAAATTAAATTCTTCAGTTTATTATATAGAGTCATTGAAAGTTTGAATCGTGAAAGCTGTGTTACAAATAAGATTTTCTAAACATTTCAGTATATATATTTCTCTCTCGATCAACAAACTATTCATATTACATTTTGCTTCATTTTAATAAGAGTTGCGACCTTTTGTTGTAGAGTATTTTATAACATAAAAAACTTTAAAAATTTTTTTTGCTCGTTATTATTTTCAAATATTCAAAATAAATTTGCTTTCCAATATCAAAGAAACATTTTTGTAGAAACATTATTTTCCAAATAAAATGGAGTTTTTAAAAGACTTCAAACAATATTTCACTTTAATATAATTTTATTCCTTTAAAGTTTTAGAAAAATGCTTTACGTATGAAAAATCTGCAATTCAACAACAATAGTTCCAGAAATGATGTTTTCATTTTATTAAGAAAGATACATATTCATGCTTGAGAAATCAATCTTACAAAATGCTTTTAGGCAGTGTAGATATTTCAAAGAAAACTCAATAAATATCTAACTTTTGTACAAAAAAAATTGTGTTCAAACTGTAAACAAACATCATTTGTATCAAAAAGTAGTTTTTGAAATTCTTGATAATGTATTATTATTAGCTTTATTCCAAAATATTAAAAGTTTTCCTCTTTTCATAGTAATACATAATTCAGCACAATTATACTCTTATAAGAGCCACACAATTTACTAGAAGTATCAAGAAGTCACATTTTACTGCAGTATTCAAAATTATATTTATCTGAAATACGATCATTGATATATGGAAATTAATAAAATGTAAAGTTAAAAATTGAATCCTTTGAGAAAAGTGTAGTTATATAACATATATAATAACATAATAACTGTTTAAAATCTGCATTAAAGAGACTTCCCGTAGTAGAAAAGCAAGAAAAATAACTGTATGAATCTAAAGACGGTCGTTAATGAAATATAGTCTTTATGATAAAAATCCTCAAGTTCCTATTAGCATTCTTAAATATGTATTAATTATTTTTAATTTGTGCTTTAAATACGTATTAATTATTTTTAATTTATCCACTGCAACCGAGTAGTCACGGTTACGGTCACGCGGCCGAGAAGCGGGGCTGTCTAAGCTCCATGTCCTAACATGGCGTGATATAGAATTTCAGAAAGAGGTTATAGCACAGATGTCGTCCTTGTCACTTGACAAAGGATGAAAATTACAAGATCTATCGTCAATAGCCCTCGCGTTGCTTCTCAGTGCGATGTTAATAAACATTCGATTTCCACGCAGAAAAAAATTGATATCGTAATGCAAACATGAAAAACAGTACTTGCTACAAATAATTGAGAAAAAGGATAAGTTAATAAGTTACATAAAAAGGATAAGTTAAGTTAAAGTTTGAGCGAAAGGAATTTTATATTTTATAAGATACACATTTCAGTGAAGTAAAATTATCTGAGATACTTCTTGTTCTTGACCATGCAGAAATGTATCTGATTGTTGCAGATTTATATGCTTGTAAACCGAAAAAAAAAAGAGAAACGAAAGTATAATTACTATACTTAAGACATCTTGAAGCTGCCCGATGAACAAAAATAGGAAAAAACAAATAAAAATATCTCTGAGTAATTAGATTTAATTGATAGAATATAAACGAATGTGTGGTATAATAAATCGAGAGGCTTTGGATATATTTACAGAAAAAGATTGGTATTATACCATTATTATATGATGGGCATATTTCATCTTAATGCTTCGATATTCACTCTTTTCGTACTTCGCTCCCCGTTTAATTAATTTGTACGTACTAAAAATTGAGAAAATAGTGACTAAATAAAATAAACTAACAAGTGATGAAATTGTGAGTAAATAAAACAAATTAAGGACTTAGAAATAGTGACAAAGAAAAACTAATTACTCAGAATCAGTGACAAAGAAAACTAACATCTGCGAAATAGTGATTAAATATAAAACACTAACATCTGAGAAAATAATGACTAATTAAAACAAACTATCAATTTAGAAATAATAACTAAATAAAAATGACTAACAATTGTGATGTGAGACAAAAACTAAAAACTAACGACTTAGAAAGGATAATTAAATAATAGTAAGTAGTTAAATAAGTGTTCAAATGAAAGAGCAAATAATTATTTAAATTGATTCTGAAAAAGTAATTCTAAACAAATGCAGGTATTCAAATAAAATCAAACAAATAACTGGGAAAAATAGCGGCTAAGATAAAACTAACACTAATGTTTCAGGAAATAGTAACTGAAAAAAGAAATCGTGTTGATTTTGGAATCTGTAAACGTTCTGCTGAGACAAGGCCGTAAGTAAAATGCGCACAAGTCGAAGTGTTAGTAATAACTGACAGCAGTTAAAGATTTATCTGCCGTAGTTAATGACTTTAGTAATAGTTCTTGTTGGAATGCTGGCAACTTTCCATTTGACGCCTTGTATAATTTTAAACTTTTAAAAAGCTCAAGGACACAGTTGTCATGATTAAAAATATCAAATAGTTATTTAACAAATTCGTTTAGTTAAAAAAAAAGTACTGAAAACGCAAGCTTTGTAAATGGAATAAATAACGGCCACACTGTTTGAAAAATGAATACGCGCATTTAATGACTGACAGTGTCAGTAAATTAAAACTACCTTTTGTGTCAAATAATAGCTTTTTACGGTGAATTAATTATTATTATTTTCATAGGTATTGAAATTCATCTTTTATGATAAGCTAAGTTTTCAATGAATTCAAAGAACTAGAATTCCCGTTGTGTTTAATGCTACAGGCTATTTTGATTTCGTGAACGTAATGTTAATCCAGTGGCATTTCTGCTACTATCCTCAAATCTTTATTATTTCATCTATTTGAATGCTAGTTAAAATATCATCCTCGTCAGACGAAGTTTTAAAATAACTTCACCTTCACTTAACCATAGTCGATCGTCAATAGTTTTCGTGTTGCTCTTAATTGCGACGTTAATAAATAATAATACAAGTTTATTAAAATTATTATTTTAATCTTTAAGTTAAGATTATTAAAAAAAACAGTTTTATGAAACTCATTATTTCGAAGTATTGCTTCATTATATTCATTACCGTATTATTTACAAAAAGGAACATAAATTATTTATAACTTAAATTTGCATAAATAAATAACTGAAAACTGGTGAAAAAATGATTTTAAAAAAATATCATTCCACTTTTGAAAATATTTTATTCATCCAAAGTGTGACAAATTGGGTTTTTATGAAAACTCCATGTCGTGATTGAAGCCTTGTGGCCGATGTTCTTTTAACTGCCGGGACTCACCATGGGTGCGGTGTGGAAGTTTGAAAAAGTGCTTGCGTGTCGTGCTAGTAGCTTGACCATGATTTAAAATCACGAAGTCTGTTATCAATATTTTTAAATAATAATCAATCAGACACGCACGTGGTTCAGAAAAATATTACGTCTCTTAATGATGTTCTATAAAAGTACGGGAGTAAAAATAAAACCTTTCACAGTATGATAAATTGCATTTAAACAGAATATATGGTGTTATAATGAGAGTCCTTTTGTACGTATTATGAAAAAATCTCATATAATTTCTGTAGATATACCTTACATCGACAAAACATGTATTTCCTTTTTAAATTGACTTTTTGCAGATGCATTGGAGATCTGGAAGCATGTGTTGAAAAGAATAAAGTTAAGCGTTACATTATGATTTGTATGGGATAATGTTGCACTTCATATTTATTATTGATGTAGGAACTTTTATTCAAATATTGAAGACTTGTATTGATTGATTATTCATTAACGTTGCATTGAGAAGCATAGGAGGGCTATTGACAACGGACCTCGCAATTCTGAATCTAGGTCAATGATGAGGACGAGACCTGAGCTCGAACCTTCGCTTTCCAAACTTCCACTCCCTGTAAATGGAATGACTTGGAGCCTCGGTAGATTTAACGTGCATTAGTTTTACTATTTTCCTGGTCTTTAGTGGAAACAGGACTCGATCCCACGACTAACAATGCCTCTCGCGGGTTCGTGACCATGACTATTAGGTGACGGCGTCCAACTGAAAATTCGCAGCCAAAAGATTGTAGTTTTTAAGTGATGAATAAATTTAAAACGAATTCGCCTTAAATTCTACCTTAGATGTATACCTCAAAGTTCTAATGTTGAATGATGGGATTTATATGTGATGAGTTCTCGTCATTTAAATTTAGTTAAAATACTATGAAACTTATCTTTTTGATAAAATTTTATTAAACTCTATTGAGATATTCATAAAAATTAGTTATTATTCGGTCAAAAAATATTGTACGCCTTTTACTGCTAAATATGAAAACTACTTTCGAAAGACGTCTGTGACATGAGTAAAAAAACCAGTAGTAGCTCATAGCACTCTTTATAGATACTGCCGTCAGAAGATACGGAAGAACCTTAATTACTTTCGTAACTCTCAATAAAAATGGACAAAATTAATATCAATGTTGGTGGCTCATGAGGAATTAAGGCCGCGCTAGCCTAGAGGTTATGGACACGAACTCCAGGCGGGTGTTGTTTCTGTCTAGTCGTGGAATCGAACCAAGGGGCTTCTAAAGACTATCCGTGTATTGGGCTAGTGCCCTTAAATTAGGTCACAAATCCTCCCTTTAGCGTGGTGTGGAAGTTCAGAGAGTTAGATGCCAGCTCATATGTTAGCCTCGTCACTTCATCCAGAATGAAAATTACGAGATCCGTCATCAATACCCTTCGTATTGCTTCTGGTGTGATGTTAAGAAAAAAAAAACAATCAATCATAAGGAATTAAGTTTTAAAGCTGATGGATTAATAAATCAAGTTAAAAAATGCACAATAATTAAAAGTATATATTTTTACAATAGTGTTTACTCTTCCCATAACTTTATAATATAAAAACAAATTAATAAAAACAATTACAATGAAGTTAATTAATTAATCCATCAGCAGCATAATGATGTTTCTTTAAGCAATTTTGAGCATTGTTATCAATTTTGTCTAGCTGTGATGAGAATTGTTTAAATTATGCCTCCCGTCTACCAGCCACATTTTGATCTTGTTAACGTTATGTTAATCCTCCTATGGAATTTTTACTACCATCCTCAAATCTCGACTATTTTATCTACTTGAATGCAAGAAAAAAGTGAATCTAAAAGAGCAAAAGGTAACGAAGGTATCTGCGGAATTTTATTATTATTTTTTTTCCAATTTTAAAAAAGTTTTTACCCCGATTTTAACTGTCCGTTTGAGGGTTTTCCCGGCCTTCAGAAAATATTTTAAAATACCTTTAAAAGATAGGAAAAGTCCACATACAAATCTTTAAAATAGACGTAAAATTATTTACTAAAATCGGAGGGAAACTTTTATTCCGCAAAAATCTTCTTCATTTTTGCTCTTTCGGTTGCATTGTTTGGCATTTAAATTGATAAAATGGTCCAGATTTGAGGACGAAAGTAGAAACTCCATAGGATTCACATTACGTCCACGAAATCGAAATGGCTGGTAGACGCGAAAGCCTTAAAGTTATCATTTTTTTGACCACCGTGCAATATTAAAAATAGTATTTTCTATAGGAAGAGAGGACAAATACTTTTTCTTAATACTCCTCTGCGAGTACACCTTCATACAGCATTTCTTAAAAGATCGCCTCCATTGCATGAATGGAAGACAATTACTTCCCCGTAATTAAACGAGTACTCGAATCTTCCATCGTGCCACGTCATACCCCACGCCATCGCGTCTTGGGCCAATTCTCCTTAATAACCTCAACGGCTCAAAAATGACCTATTACATCAGCCGTTACGAAAGGGGCTAAGACAAAATGCGTTGGCCGCTTCAATTTATGGCCCTGCATCACTAGGACGGGGGTGGAGGAGAGGCAAAAAGAAAGGATGGTTTCCGCGGGTTGACGTCACTGACTGTTGTTCCAAGGCCGGGATAATGAGCGGCCATTAGACAGAAGTCCAGAGGAAATTCTATCCCGATGCAGCTCCCTTTGTTAATTAGGTAGACTGCCCGGAAATGAGGGTGTTATCAATTCCATTCCGAGCAATCGACTTTGATCTAGGGCCATGGGAAGGAGTTGGCCCCGGAATGACTTAGGAGGGATTTCGCAGCAGAGTTCTATTCACGGACGCCGTAGGCTCACGAAAATGTAATTTTGTGTTTTAACGTCGCACTGCGAATCGCGTAATATTCAGTTTTAGTCATGCGTCGTTAATTTTTCACTCGCAATTTTGTTCCGTGAACTTAGCTGGCGCCTCACTCTTCTCACTTACGTAAAGAATTCAGCCCTCTTCGAGAAGTATTTGAGCCTAGAAACACGATCAAAAATTATATTGTAAAAAGAATCCGCTACAGGCAGGGGCGTAAGGAGAAGAGAGAGAGGGGGAGTGGTCCCTTACTTCAATTCATATCTCAAGATTAATTTCAGATTTCATTGTTTATATACTAAGTGAAAATAATATTTTTGTAGAAAACAGGATCTGAAATGTTAATTTAAAAAAAATTCAGTTTGCAGGAATCCTTTTGGAAAGGAGGGTAGTTACAATCCCCATATCTCCCCCCCCCGTCACTACGCCGGTGCCTCATCATCATAACATATTTGACTCAACAGCCCACGGTAGGCCAAGGCTTTCTTTCGAAGATTCCTCCAAGATAGACTGCATTTTGCCTTAGTTTACAAGTTCGTCTCCACAATCCCTTTGAAATCCGATTCAACAGAATCAAGCCACCGCAGTTTGGGTCTCCCTCGTTTCCAATTAGTGTACAGGGGGTTGAAACAAAAATCTTCTTTACTGGAGTTTTTCATCTATTCTAACAATATGCGATGTCCACTTCCATTCGTTCCACTTTAATACATTAAATGATATCAGGCTCATTAAAAATTCAAAAAATTTAGAATTAAATGCGTTTTTACGAAGACCATTTTCTTTGACGCCTTCGAGAATACTTCTGAGAACCCTTCTCTCAAAAACTGCAGTTCTGTATTTTCCATTTGTAGTTCGAGAACAAGTTTCCGAGCCATACATTTGGACGGCACAATTGGAGTTTTATGCCTACAGATTTAATAAAGATTTATTAATATTTTTTTCTTTTCGGGATTCTGTTTTGATTAAAAACTCATTATGCTCCTGCTATTTCGAAAGTTGTAACATTCCTCCATTATTTATTTCGCTTGACATCACCTATAATTTAAATAGTACTGATGCCACAATTAGTTCACAGGAACGACAATGGAAAAGAACTATATCGCATTATTAATAATTATTTTAATGAACGCTCTCTCTTTATATTAAATTTTCCTCAACATGTATGAATCCTGTGTTTAGAAATAAATATTCCTCTATTTAGAAATAAAGTTCTCATTCACTCGTGCTATGAACTACTTCACAAATACAGAAGGTTCGATCGCGTTTTACAGCTTTATCTAATCGGGAATAATGTCTAACCGATTTTGATCACAGAAGATCAGCTACTCAAATCATTCTAATTTTCTAAGATGCAAGAATCTAACTACTACTCACTATCAACTATCCACCATCAATGAAAATTCTATTTCGCTTATATATCCCTATCCTCGAGCCAATTTGTTACACCTGTTAACTTCTTCCACTTTGCGTAGATCACGTATCACTTGACTGGGTTTTATTTTATACAATTTAAATAACAAAAAGTCCCCTAGGTTAGCGAAGAGAAAATCGTGAATAGCCTAATATTACAAAGTTCGTAGCGAACAAAAGACATGATTGTCTTTGATGAACACTGTGACATCTGTATATCACAGTATTCACCAATTAAATTCTACATATTGAAAGAGTTTGTAACAAGTGAAAAAATAATTCAAAATATAAGCAACAGAAAAAAATAAGTCTTTTCGTGAACTACCTTTAACACCAAAATACATGTGACTCCGTTTACAGTGGTCCCAAACAAGAGAGACAGGGAAAGCCCCACTTTGGCAAAGCTTCGTGTTGAGTGATGAATCCCAGATACATGATAACTGCGTACGGGTATGGAGGTGACCTGATGAACGACACAATTCCTCCCACGTTGTCGCGCAATACACTGCCCTCACAGCAAGCGTAATGATCTGAGGTGCCATAGATAAGGATAATGGGTCTATTCTACTTGTGGTATGTGGAACTTTAACGGGCTAGTGTAAAGTTTATAATATTCTTCGAACTCAAGTGGGACCTTTCTTAAACGGTCTTCCAGAGCATTCTTTTAATAAGATAATACTCATCCACATACACCTCAAAACTTTCTACTTCATGTTTAAACCCTTCTATGGCCGGATAGCTCCCCGGACTTGTCCTCTACAGAGCATTTGTGGGACCAGCTGAAATACCAGACACCGCCGAGTCACTCTAAATATGATTTGGAGGTGGATGTTCAAAATTTCTAGGCCCATCAGCCTCAAAACAACATACAACGTCTAATCAACTCAATGCCGGGCCTTGTTGCGGCATGTTTGGTTTGGTTTTATTAACATCGCACTAGAAGCAACAAGAGATCTGTGAAAGTTTGCACCTCGGTCAAATGATAAGGATGATACCTGAGCTGGCTCTCTTATCTCCTAACTTTCACACCACACCAATGGGAGGATTTTGAGCCTTGACAGATTTAACGTGCACCAGGCCCGGCTGCACGGCGGGTCTTTCGAGGCATCACAGCTTGAACCCAAGATTCGACGAAAACCGTCAGCAGCGAGACAGCGGCCTAATTCCTTATAAGTCACCAACATTGATATTAGTTTTGTCCAGTTGCGTAGAGAGTTAAGAAAGTGGTCCGACGAGATATTGAAGTTTTATTGTGTTTGTTTAATTGTCTTGATTTTGGGTTCAAATGAATCTCATCTTTATCTTTATGTGTATTAAATTTCATTTCAATCCGAAGCTGCCTTCTTGGTGCGTTATTTTCAACATTCCCGAGTGCATTATCTGTGTATGTAAAAAGACATTTTTCAAACTATTATAACTTACGAATGAAAAAAAGCAGGAAACTTGACACTTTTATCTTATAATATTCATATTTACATTAATTTTTATATTTACGTATAATTTTAAATAAATCTTAAAAAGCTATCAAGTAACATAAAATAAACACTTTTACAAAATTCATCAAATGAATATGTTACTGCAACGTGCAGAATTCTGATATACAACTTTGTGTGTGTGTGTGTGTGTGTGATCAAAATTTACAAAATTAATGTTTATATATACTTTTTTAAAAATGTAGTGAGAAAATTTTTTCATACAATCACTTAGGAAATTATCAAATTTTAAGAAAAATTCAGATCAAAATTCATAAAAAAAAATTCTGTTATTAATTTGTGTAAAAATTGATACGTATGTCATAAAGAAACTCTCTTATTTTGAATATGTGTAAGAAATTGCTAACTAATATGTTAATCGTCATCGTCGTATTTTTTTCAATCATCTGTTTTAAGTCTATCTGACTTAGTGGGGGAACCCCCCCTTAACTTATTTGCCTTTTTAAAACAAATTGGCCTTTTACACCAAATTTGAATTTTTAACTTTTAACCTGTACTTCTACTTTCTGAATGTTTTCTGTTTAAGAAGTATAAATTTTAATTCCTTTTAACAAATGTTTGGCGCAGCATAGCCTACCATGGCTCTTGCGCCATAAAACCTCACAGTCACTCAATCACTCGCAAACTAATATGATCAAAAGTTTTTGAGAAATCCTGCGTTGAGACTAAAATTTTTTTTGTTTTAAGAAAAATAAAATTAAAAGTTGAATAATAACAAACAAACAAAAAGTTAAACAATGCTTAGTTCTTTTTTCTCGGTAATTCTGGTAGTATTTTTAAATTTTTGTCAACAAAATGTTCAGAAAAGATGTGGCTCTAACATATATTTTTTTTTCAAAAGTCGAAAACTTTGTAGTTTAACGGTCTTGAAACCACTCAACTTGATTTAAAGCCGCAAATATTCATTATGTCCACCATAACATTCCATTACTGAATGCAGTTTCGGTATTACATTTGAACATGGCAGTTTGGAACACAATATCAATTTGATGGACTTGCTACCTCCTGTCAACACTGGTAAGAATTGAGGATTTTTTTGTAGATCCGTAATTTGCAAGCCTGATTTGCGTCATATGACGCCAGATGATAAATATCTCTTAAGAGTAAATAGGTACCACGTGTATTTTTCAATTGCAATAACAACGCAAAAAGTGCATGTATTCAATGGTGTTTTAATATCCTGTTTTTGTGTTGTCTAAGTAATCTGTTATATTGCTTCCACGGATTTATTTGCACTAGGGCCCTCGATTGTTACGATTTTACATTGTTCACATCATGCAAAATACCGCACTATGGTAATTAAAGGTGTGTAAACTGCCGACCTTTTTCATCGCGATTACTTTCGCAACGTACATTTGAAACACCTGTTGTATTAATGTTATTTTGTGATAAATAAGCTTATCTATTGTACGAGAGACAAATGGCCTTTGAAAGTTTTGATCTAATATCTTACACGAGTATCTTCAAATTTTTATCATTTTGTCCGTGGATCTGTTAATTATTACAAGCTTTTATTTAATTTTCACTGTTCATATGGGTATATGTATGTAAAAAATATGTCTTTCCAGGTCAAACTTTTTACTCCAATTATAAGCCACTTCTTGCCATCCGATCGAGTTGAAATTTTGCATACAAGCATAACTCCGAAGACAATGCAGTTGTATGTTATACTCAAGCAGTGAGGGACTTGGGGGGGGGAGGTTGTCTGAAAACCCGGGCCTTGCAACTAAAAACAACTTCCAATCCAGGTGAAATTTTGCGCACACGTATAGCTCATGTAGTTTAGTTTATATTAACGTTGCACTAGAAGCAACGCGAGGGCTTTTGGCGACATACCTCGTAATTTTGAACCACGGTCAAGTGACGAGGACGACACCTGAGCTGGCACCCCCTCTCCTAACTTCCACACCACACCAACGGGGGGACTTTGGGCCCCGACAGATTTAACGTGCATTAGCCCCGGCTACACGATGGGTCTTTAACTGTTAAGGATTGAACCCGCGACTGATCGAAAACCGTCGGCCACGAGTCCGAAGCCATGAACACTAGGCTACAACGTCCGTATAGCTCATGTAATTGCTTCATTTAGATTTAAATTTCCGGGCTAAAATAATAAAATAAATGTAAGAAGAAACATTTTTAAATCAACCTTTTATTTAAAAATTTACTAAAAGTTATAAAAATATTTTTAGAAGTGAAATAAAACATGTAATTTATAAATTATTGGGGAGTTAATATTTCTTTTGAGTTCGCATTTTAGAAAGTAATTATGGTACTTATACGTGGCCCCTTCGATCATAGAACAAAATAATTTTAATTCGGAACAGTCCCGATAGAACTCTTTCAATTTATACAGGAAAAACCCAAGAACGTCTTTCCCATTTTATGGTCCAAAGTATGAATCGCATTTTGAGGAGGAAAAAAAAACATAAACATAAACACTTTTCCCTTTTTGCGGCTACCACGCATCCTTCTTGGCGTCTCACTGAAATAAGAAGCTCGGCAGGAATTTGAGACATTCACATACTTACACGGACGCTTTCACACGGGTACGTCACACTCGCGAGTTATACACAAACACTTATACTAACTTCATTAAGTTACATGCACGAATAAAACTCATACGATTGGAGCACTACTGCACTCCTCCTTCAGGTATATAATAGTTAACAACTTCAATCCTTTTTATTCAATAAACTAATTAAATGCTCCAAATGATAGTATTTTCATATGAGTCATTGTTCTAAATCTTATTTTCTTTTCTCATCTACAATCTGAGCCTCTTGAATCCCCTAAACAATCAATTCATTTGGCATGTTTGATCAATTACAAATGCTGTTAATCTCAAAACTCATAAGTCTAAATAAATAAAAAATGTACCATCCAGCACTTAATTTATCGAAAAATGGCCAGGTGTTTTAATTAAGCCCTCAAGCTTTTATAAATAATATATTTTACATTTGCAAGAATTATTTTTATACTTTTAGTCCACCTTTAAATAAAAGCTTGATTTTAAAATGTCGTTTTAACTTATTCCTTATCTATTACGAAAATGTTATCCAATACTTGATCGGATAATCATGCGAAATATAGCTTAAAGTTATTGTAGGTGAACTCAGTCCCTTTAAGTAAGTTAATTAGGATTTTAAGATTTCATTAATTGTAACGTGTAACATAGTTCCATTCCAGTGACTGTATTGACGGCTTGAAGTGGAATTCAACCTAAAAATAATTCTTCTTCGACTATTAAAACCTCATACTTATTCAACTTAACAAAACTCCAATTAATTAATTGGTAGAATAAATCGAGATAACTTGTAACGTTAGGTTATTAGTGAACCTTCCGTTAACTAACAACTGGGAATTACTTCTTGATTTTAAATTTAACATTCCAACTCATTTCCAATAAGTGTTGTTTTCCCTAAAGTTAGGTATGTTCCAACCCGAACACATAGGCTCTAAGAAAAATGGTATATGTGCATACCTGCCACTGTAGAATTATCTGGTTAGATAACTTAGACTGGATTTTATCTTAACTTAAACCTGTAGTGCAATATGTGTGGAAAGGGGGAGATAGATGCCCGAATTATGTCATTTCCAATAAAATGGAACGTGATTCTGCGAATTAGATGATACTTAGAAGTGTATTGAGGATAATGAAATAGAATTGAAATTAAAAATGACAACTGATTGTGGGTGATCGGTAAATGTTAGTAAGTTAGAAATTGGTATGAATTGCTGTAGTTATCTTCTGTGCTTGAAATCAGTTAGAAGCAGGTACGTTCCTGGCGGGTATGCCACGAATGCCCCGCACGCAGGTGGCAAAATTTAGGGGTTTCAAATTCAGTTGGTTCCCTGTAAAGTGGAAGTAATCTGTGCAATGATAAAAATGCATTATTAAATGATTTTTTGTCCAATACTACAAATAAAATATACTAACATATTATTGTATATTACTATCACTTTTATAAAAAAAACCCTTTCCCGTAAATTTCTTTTCATTGAATATTATTTCATTCTTTTCCTTTTGTCACAAGTCATAGGTTACCGCTCTTCTTTGAGTCGGCTGCATCACGGCTTTAAAAATAGCTTTAATTTTTTAGAACATTGGTGTTTTTGTTTTCATTGTTTTTTTTGTTGTATTGCAAATATCATTTGTTTATTTTGTCTAAAATCAACAAATAAATTCTTGTACACGTAATATAACACATCGATCAATAACTCCCGAGTCTAAAATTGAAAACAACATTTTTTTTGCAAAATTTTTTTTTATTCATCAACATAACACCTTTTGTTAATCACCTTTCAGGGTGATACAATCGTTCCAACGCTTTTCCAAATCTTCCCCCCCCCCCAAAAAAAAAAAAAAATTTTTTTTTTTTTTTTTTTCGCAAGAAATCTTTTTTGTTGCGAGTAAATAGCGATAAACAGCTTTCTGAATCATCGACTCGTTGCTGTTTTTGTTCCATCGAAAGCAATCGCGGCACCCACTTGGAAAAAACCTTTTTCACTTCACTTCAAAAAACCTTTTTCCTGGTCCGATCGACTTAAAATTTTGACACGTTTCAAGCAAAGGTTAGTACTCTAGAAAGACCTGGTTACTACGAGCGCCATCTCTGGGTTAGTCTCGGGAGTTATTGATCGATGTGTTATATTATGTATTTTAAAATTATACAGGTTGCGCAAATAAAACCTGCACGCATGTGCTTGATACTCTCAGGAACCGGCCTGATTAGAGTAAATGGTAATAGGATTCGAATCCGTAGTATTCGAGAAGCGCCTCACTTAAAACGGATGAGTTGTAATTTCATTAAGCTAGAATTTCATTGTTTAATTCTAAGTAAGGACTTAAACGCATTGAGAGTGAATCCAGAGAGGACAATATCGCATAATATATGAATAAATATAGTAAACATCATTTGCATTTTTTGACATCCCTTCAGTTGGAATTATGACCTTATTGACTATTTAATTAAATTTTAAGGTGTCTGAAAATGTAAATAAGGAGAGGGAGGTGCCACACATTTACCCTAGAATACAAGTTTATATTGTTACGAAATAAAATTCTGGATGTGTGGTAGTAAAATCAGTTCAACTCGGAAGGTAATGATGAATGACGCTTTATTCACAAATCTTTATGATGACACACATGTAGCAGAGCTTAAACAATAACAGCAGTAACAGAAAACACAGGATGTGTACAGATTGGTGACACAGATGTAGGAACAAATATAACAGTTGTGCAGATGAGCAACATAAACACATACAAAACAGCAATTATAATAACGTTCAGCTCACCAGCTTAATACTTCTCACTGCACACAAATCTCCGCAGTATTACTTAGCACTCTAAAGGCAGATTCCGAAAACAGACTAATCCCCTAGATAGTGCTGTTGTCGATATACACCTATCCCGGTAAGGTAGGACGTCACATGGGAAAATTCAGGAAAAGTCTGCAACTTTCTTCTTCGTGAAGATATCAACTCGATTCCAGCACCTTCGGAAAATTTCCATTTGTCGCATAAGTCGCCAAATCTCCACCAAGGATAGTGGGTCATTGACTGATGACATCTGTGTAAATCTTTCTTTTCTTTCATAAAAAAATCGTTGCAGGGATGCATCATCTTATGTTCGTAACAGAAATCAATTGTTTAAGTTTACAAAAATTTGTTAGTAATGGTGATGTATACACTTTTTCTTTTGCTGATCTCCAAAAGGAAGAAATCGCATGGGGCCATATCAGATGACTTAGTTGGCTAGCTATGTAACATGAAGTCATCTGGTTCACTGCGACTGACCCAACTGTGAGGGCGCTCCGTGAAAGCTTCTAAGCCAGCTTTCGTGAAATGGCTTCATGACGAACACACGAGGATCACCTATTGGTCACAATTCAAAACTTCCACAGTTTTCTTTTGTATTCATGTATTGCTTATCATTTATTTTTGAAAATATGGAATTTTAAAATTGGATTAATCATTTTGAATTACCCTATAAGTAAGATTAATATCTTAACTTGTAACAGGGTGGCCAATGTGCAGCTTGCAAGCCGTGTATGGCTCTTATGCAAATGAAATATATGAAATATGGTAAATTAAATCTATTCAATGTATAAAAGTTATTTATTTCATTTCTTTCTACAAGGTTATTAATAAACGCAAATTGATAAATATCTAAAAGAAATTATTTTATTTCATTTCTTGTTAGCTAAGAAACTTACAAATGTTATTCAAAAACATAAAAAAAAAGTATTATACTGACTCTATCAAACAATTTTATGAAGAAAATCTTTAATAGTTAGATTTGCATGAGGAAGCTTTATGAATGTTGTCCATCTTAGCAGTTAGTTGCAGAAAGATTGGTTGATGACTTGTTTAGAAACAATTATGGGAAATCTTGTAGAGAAAAACTCAAAGTCTCATCTTCTGTCTTTATTTTTTATTGGCCCCTCACAAAGTGCATCCGTGATCATGTGATTGAAAAAACTCTATTTGGGGAAAAGCGAATGAAACAGTGCCATTTCTAAGGGGAACATGAAAATATCGTTGTATCCTCTACTGTAGCGATAATTACGGCCGTTGCAAGAGCAATAGTCTCGTGATCGAAAAAACTGTTTTTTTGGGGAAAATTCACAGTGTAAGTTTGAGGAAAACCAAAGTGTGATCTATGGAAATTGTATAATTTCCATATGATAACACTGAATAAACTGCTCTTTCAAATATTTTTCTCTGAAATATAGCTTTCAAAACCGGTGCAACTGGCTACCCCTCCGTATAACATTAATTTAATTTTTAATAACGTTTGTTTTATTTTGCGATGTTAAAGTGAAATATGAAAAATTCCATCATAGTATATTTTTTCATATTTCACTTTATGCGTGATGTTTCGAATGGTTTAAGAGGTGATTTCGCACATTTTTGAAATCTTGCAGACATCTAGTAAAAATATTTTTTTAACCTTTAAATTTATGAGAATATTTTATATTATCTCTTTAATATGAGTTGTGTGTCTGCGTAGTCTATTTTATCATAACGTAACGTAAATAAAATATTCATTTTTTTATTAACGTGAATCGCTTTTAATCTGCTTAAATGGCGTGTAAATATATATCAAATCTGAGTCCAATGCCTCAATTGCTATTGATTTTATTTGTCGCCAGATTCTCAAAATTCTTATTATACTTGAAAGCTACATGTGTTCTCAAAGTAATGCATTGTTGACTTTTTGATAAAAGCCTCCATCCATTTCCACCAATGGTAGTCGGGCAAACCCGTCTGAGAAGAATTCCGGTGGTTGCTGTCGATACGAAGATTTAATGGAAGCTTTCATATCGTTACCAGAATGAAAATGGTGCCCCTCAAGGTGGTCGTTCATCCTTGGGGAAAAGGTGAAATTATTAAGGTATGAGGTATATTTGTTTCAATCTCATCTTCATGTGGGTCGCCATCTTCTTCAGTTCTCACCACACCAACGACACTTGGGAGCAAGGAAAACAAATTCGTTTCATGGAGGATAAGTATAGCTTTCATGCACAGTAAAAAGTTTGAAAATTGGATACTAAATAAAAATGTTTAGACCACGGAGTCATTACTTTTCAACCAATGAGTTAAGAATGTTTTTTTTTCATTCGTTTTTTTTTTTTATTATTTGATACATTATTCATCAAGAACCTGTTGGTAATTTCTCTTCTCTTTCAAATCTCATTCAGGTTTCAATACAATTTCTTACAAATATGCGAGGTTTTGGTAGGTCTTTATTAAAAGATTACTAATTTGTTAATCGTTCTAACTAAGCATGGGATAATTTATATCGAAATACAAAAATGTTTTAAGCCTACAAAAAAAAAAAAAAAAAATCCGGATTTCTTTATAAATATACTCCTATCAATTTATAATTCTTTCAAGTATCGTAAGTTTGGAAAATTATGATTAGATTTCAGAATGCTTTAAAGCAGAAAAAAATCTCCCTATAAAGACATATAAATTAAATATGTCTTATAAAGACATATTGAATTTACACTGCTCACGTAAATTTAAGGTCATATTTAATTTACACTGCTCGACAATGGGTAAGGAGAAAACGCAATTTTTTTTGAATATTTAATTACAGACATGATTAAAGAATGGAAACTAGGTATGCATTTAATACAAATACTACTAGGTATATATTTAATAGCATCAAGTGAAATGCAAAATGAGACAGATTTCACCACCTGGAAAAGAAACAATTGTTTATAGCGTCTCACTGCGAAGCAACACAAGGGCGATTGGCGACGAATATCGTACTATTGAGCTTCGATTAAGTGACGAGGACGGCACCTGATGTGACACCTCCCTCCTCCAAACTCTCAGAAGGACTTGGGACTTCGACCAGACCAGCCCCACTGCACAGCGAGTGCAGCTCAAACCTACTACTCTACAAAAACAACGCTGGCTGTAAGTCTGTGACCATGACCACTAGGCTACCTCGGCCACACATGGAAAAGCAATATAAAAAGGAAGAAAATCTACACCTTGGAGCATTCACCAAATTCACGAAAAATTTTCTATCTGAGTAGAATTATGATAAATAAGTCCCTTAGTGTAAAGTATGATCTTTTCATACTCTAATACACATTTGGAATCGATTATGCTTGCTCTCCTCTAAACTGTAAAGGAGAGCTTAGGGGATCTTGTCCCATCGTGTCAAAAGGCGTTATTTCGTAGTTAAAGCATCGCGGAAGGTGGAAATAATCTCAGTAAGCATGCAGGTGATTGTAAGCGGAAACAGGGATGCCACAAAGAGAAAGAAAACAACATTTTCTCCCGAAATAGTCAATCACATTCCTCAGCATTAAGTGTGCAATGACCTTATATGGGTTTTCTAAGTGTAAGTTTAAAGAGTCCAAGAAGTACATTCCAAATTAAAACTGTCTGTTACATGATAGTGGAGATGAAATATCAGAAGGAAATATTAATAGACAATTTCACACAGGAAAGTATGGATGCAAATGAAAACATGATGTTACAGAGGTGTGCAAACATGTCTCAAAAGGGCAGTTACCTGTAAATCGACATTATGACTTCTCAGAAAAAATTATTATAGTTCTGCAATTGCTTGGCGATTTTTTTTCTGTTTAACTTAGTTGTTGACGAACAAGCTCTTTTGCAAGTGAACTAATTGTGAAAAATTGCTGGAGATGTATATAATAGGAAAAAATCACGATTTAACATAGGAAAGTATGGGATATGCACGACTGGATTGTCAAAAAGAAAAACGTCTTCGTCTATGCAAAAGAGTTTATTCGCCAACAGCTAGGAGATACAGCCAAAGTGCCTCCAAATTGTTGCTAAGCTATGAACATTACTTCTGAGAAGTTACAATATCGATTGACCACCGGCTGTATTTACCTTTTGTAATGTCATGAGATCATTTGCCCCCATACTTTCCGATGTGAAATCATCTTCTTTCATATTTCCTTCCACCAAATTTTGATGATGAGTTTTGATACATCCGGTTCACCAAGTTTCATTTCTTTTACACCTGTATGTTATTAAATGTTCAAAAAATTGTGTTTGTCTTTTAGCAAATGCTCAGAAGTGTTAAATTAAATCTAAATTAAAAAAAATTAATTTTAAATTTAAAAAAAAGTATCGTTAAAATCATTGCAAATTATTCGATTAAAAGTTTCATATTACAAAAATTTATCTTTTATTTGGTGTTATTTCAATGAGTAAACATTCGCATTGATTTTTCTCTTTCCTCTGTTTGTATGCCAAAAGAAAACAAATTCGATGTTTTTGTTTTTGGAAAAAAAATGACATTTTCTTATTTTTCTTTCCAAGGGTCGTGGATAATGTTGCCATTTATCTGACTGGAATCGACTGGAATCTGGAACTGGAATCGAACATGAATCGAGTGTTGAGTTCGAGTGCTGATTTAACCAAGTACCGTTGTACGGAATAATTGAGGTTTCAAAATGAATCTTACCTCAAAATCAGGTAGCGTTAATTAGGAGAATGAAATAAAAGATCAGATGCCAACTGAAATTTAAATTACGATATTCGACTCCAGCACTTCTCACAACAAACTAGTAAAAGATTTTTTTTAAAGTTATAATTTTGATATCTTATCACAGCCTTAAATAGGATTCTCGTTAAAGAAGGGATAGCTAGAAGAAGGGAAAAAACTATTCTATATCGAATATGTATCAACATTTACCTTTAAGAATTTTAATATTCAATTGCTATGATTTGTTATATGTATGGACAAAAATTGGAACATTTTAACGATCAATTAATGCATTATAAAATAATTCAGTGTATTAGTGAATTACTTTTTAAATAGTTTATATAATAGTAACTTTCAGAAAATATCTACGACTATCCGCACCTTCAGAAACTTTTCTTTTTTTCAATTATAGTTGCTTAAAGTCTTCTATATACATCTTAACTTCAGTTATTTTAATTTTAAGGTGATTGAGACACTAAAATAATATAATAATATTAATAATAAGTGCTTCAAAACTTGCCTTTTTTGATTTGCTGTTAAAAAATAGAGAGCGCTTCCATTATTCTATACATGCATAAATTGTAAGAATTTGATGAATAGAACGTTCGAAAATAAAATTTTCAAAATAGTAAAATCTGTACTTGCATTTTTCTCAAAATGAGATGTTTTTATGATTCTAGTACAATTTTCTCAAAATTTACTTTATCCCTTATATTTGGCACACTGTAAAAAAGTTGTTATTTCTTATATGCTGTGAACAAATTTTTTTTTCTTATAAAGAACCACAAATTTTAAGTGTAGCACAATACCTGAGCAAAATTTGAGGGAAATTTGAATAGTAAAATTTTAATTTTTATTAAATTTAGTTTTTTAAATTATCATAATGTTCAGTGTATAGGTTGTTATATTTTTAAAAATTCCGCAAATTTTAAAAGTTAGAAATGCAGTAGATTTTGTGCAAAATGTACTTAAAGATAAGTACGTGATTTACAATTGATTATAAATTGGTCACACTTAACTATTTATGGGTATAAACGAAATTTTCTTAACATAAACAAATAAAGAAACATATAGATATTTCAGTGTTAAAATTTGACTTCCATTGCTTTCAATTTTAAAAAAAAAGTTAAATAATATAAATTTGGCATAAATTAAGCTCAGTGTTCTTTGCCGAAGGCGTCTCAATTATCTTTAAGGATAATTTAAGAACCATCGATAATGGTGCAAATTAGATGAGGTTGATTCAATGATTATTAATAAAATTACCCTTAGAAGCTACACGAGGGATATTGGAGACAGACCTCAATTAAAACGAGGGGCGAACGATAGGAATTAGATGCCTATATTTAGAAAGTCGGAACCAATATATTAGAAATAATAATTAGAAAAGAGACAAAAAAGCAATACAAAATACAAGACAAAAATGGAAGAAACCATTCTTAACGATGCTAATGATGCGCAGAAAATAAAGAACTAACCGATTGCGATTCAAGGCTTTTACGAAAGAATTGAATTTAAATTAATTAGGAAATGGAGTTAATTTGTTTGGAGTCTAAAACTTTTGAATTAAGGAGGCTTAGAAGTAGTGACAATTTCGTCATTTTGTATGCATAATTAAATTTAGGGGGATGATTACGTGAAAAGGATTAAAGCTTTCAGGATCATGATTCTTCAGGATTATCATGATATTCAACAGTAGAGAAATCGTTTCTTGATTAATGTGGATTCTCATTGAATGTTGATTTCTTAATGATTTTGTGATGAATATAGCAATTAATTCAATTTTTGAGATATTTGTGGAAGACATATAAATGATATGACCACTTGTTATTAGAATCACGCCAGGAGCATTCACCCAATAGCTCATAACAAAATCTCGTGACGTCATTACTTAAGGATAAAGTATCGTGACGTCTATATTACGAAACAGCAATGATTTCGATGGAAGCGAGCATGAAAGTGACTCAGTTTTGGAAGCGATTCATAATTAACTTCAAAAGATCAATTCATGAACGATAATTTGATAAGTCATCTCGACAGCAAATGAAAAACTGATGTTTTGATTTTGCTGACAAGTGTCTTTTCAAGACCGTACGGATGGCGATTCTTTTAGAATCCTATGAACATATCTTTAAGGAGTAAAATTTTTACAACAGCCTCATTAGTCTTTATTATCGGAGCAATATGCTTTGAGTTGAGCAATGACACTTTTTGTTGAAATGGTTAGTAAATAAAACTGTTGCATTCAACCGCAGAGATTTAAAATTCTCAAACGCAATAACTGGTAAGAGGAATATATGTATTTGTTTCGAATTTTTAGAATGTTTTGAGTTCGTTATTTAATTCATAAATGTCATTTTTTCTTCTTTGTTAGATGCAGCCACATTTGTCATGTGATTATGAAAAAAATAGCAGTAATACAAAAGATTAAGCATTACGAGGCTTTTAAATAAGACACATTAATTTTCACTTCAGTTTAAAAAGTTCTTAAAAATCTTATTTTATAGATTATCGATGTAAGATTTCATAGTTATTAATTAGAAAGTTATTTTAAGTACAGTCTTAAACATTCTATTATCAATAATTTTTATTCATCATTTAGTTAAAATTTTACCATTTTATATATATTAAAAATTATAATCAAATCAAATCAAAATCAATAACTTAGAGTTACAATTCCTACGAATAAAATAAATTAAAATTTATATATTTAATATGAGAAAGGACAAGAAAGGCAGTACCAGATGGCAATATTAGAGTTCTAGAGAATCACAAAAAAAATTAATTCCTTTTTCAACATTATACCTACGAATTGAAACAATTTTCACGTAATTATGCATTTCCTTTTATTACATTCTGTAGTCTAAATATTTGCATAATATAAAGACTTACAATTTAATAGATCTTTTTCATTTCGTAAATATTTGTATTTAAATCGAGAAATTTTCTAAATATTTAAACTAAATTCAATAATTAAATATTATTCAAAGGTTTTTTTTTCCATTTGTATGTGTTTCAGGAAAACTTGATGTAGCGATCTTTTATCTCGTAAGATATGAAAAAATGATATTGGTAACACAAATTTTTTTTCTCCTACACGCATTTACTTCTCTCCATACATTATACTTTTCTTTCTTTCTTTCTGTTTGCTATTTTTTAAAAGAATAAAAAGAAATTTTATTGTTATGACAAATATTAATTTTGTATAAAAAGGAGTTTTTGAAAAATTAATGGTTTCTTTTGAAAACAGTGCTATTTCTTATGTATTTTTTTTATCATAGGATGATATGTTAGATTTCGTGTTTAAAAAATATTACTTTGCGATTATTTTCTTTTTTCAAAGCATCTAGTTGCATAAAAGACTCTAGTTATTATTTTACTATTTTAAAGTATGTTGAAAACTGAATATCAAGATTCAGTTCAAACAATGACGTAGCGATGGGAGGTACTGGGGTTGTCCCAAGGATTGTTGTATACTGAAATTTTAAAATAGAAACTCTTAAACTAAGTTTTCTATTTATTTTTTAAGAACATCTTATATGATTCAGAATATGAGTTGAAGTGAGATAAATACTTCCACCTCCCCAGGAAAAAAAAGTTTCGCTGCATCTCTGAATTCGAAATATAATTCTAAAATCAACAATACTGTTTTTCAATAATTGTACACTCTTCCATTAAAATGGAATTGAATATAAATGAAGTTTTTGTAATTTATATTAAGGGGACTTAGTACCTTTCGAAATCAAAAGTAGAACATTTGGACAAACTTTTTTTGGTTCTTCATAAATCAACAATTTTTGCTCATTTCAATATGAATATTTGCCAGTTTGTGTAATAAAGTGTATAATTTAAAATATTGGGCCAAGTTTTGCTATTAAATTAATATATTTTCTTATACAACATGAAATATGCGTACAAAAATTTAAAAAAATAAATTAGCTTACCTTACGTTATCCACACGATAACATTTGAAAGATGTACAGTAGAACCATAATTCTTATACCAAATTAAAGCTAAATAATGGCCTTATTCTGTAAATCTCAAATTTCAAATTTATCTTAAAATAAAAAAAATTGAAAAATTAAGAAAGTTAACAAGTTTGTATTTAGTAACTTTTTTTTTCTGTATCATGTTATAAAATAAAATCTAATCATCCTATTAACAAAATTAAGGTTCACAGAATAAAGATCTACAAGTACAACACTCACTTAAAATTTTAAAGCTCTGCATGCAAAACATTTTTTTTAATCCTGTGGGAAAGTGTGAAAATAACAAACTGAGAAAAAGAGGTTTGTTTACATTGCATTACATAATAGAACAAGCCACTTTAGACATTTACATTTTTTGTTGCTCAGGGCGTAATAATTGTCGGATTTTGACGCGGTTTGCTTTAAAATGCTCCTAACATTCAACACCCTTTTTTGAAAACAAATTTGAAAAATCAAATTTTTGAAGGTGCAAAGGTACTAAGTCCCCTTAAAATCTTTTTTTCGTGTCAACAATTCAGTACATTTACACAAATAAGGAACATTTCATTTTAAATTCTTCTAATTTCCTAATCCTTCCACAACAGACCAGATTAAAATCAATACAGCGACAACATAAATCTATTTGAAACATTATTTGACCATTAAAAACCTGGAAAACGCACGCTATTACCCATTTCATGCATTTCTCTTAATCCTAGACAAAAGCATGCGAGCAAGGCCAAGGATGTTACCATCAAAAGGGAGTTCAAAACCAGGCCAGGGTTACATCAGCAATATAGGAAGCGTCGCTAGAGAAAAAAACACAAAGAGAAAGAACACAGAAGAATAAAAATGAATGCTCTAATAAAAAAAAAAGCAAATGAAAATACAGTGAAGGGACGGAGCCTCAATTAAAAAGATGTTTGCTAGCCTCATAGGATGTCATGTGACATAGCTAAACTCCTGTCAGGCCTTCATTCAGTGGCGGGCGATCGTCCTGTACTCACCAGCTCCAAATTGTCCGGACATTCTTTAAAAGGCTCTTTGTTGTGGAAAAGAGACAGATAAAAAATAAAAAAGCCGGACTTCCGTCTAATATTGTGCTCCAACCATCGGACTGAATGTATTTTTACACGTGTTCTCCAGGACTTGCCTTCCTCGCTTTTGTGAAGGGATAGAATACGGAACTTTCCAGGCGGCATTTTGCACTTATATTCCACACCGCAGCATTTATTTATTTCCCCCCGTCTTTCCGTCTTCTTGCACAAGAAGATTTGAATCTCATCTTTTTTTAATCAAAAGGTAAGATTTTCATTTTTATGGCATGTTGCATGAGTTATGTGCATATTTGATAACTTTCTCACAATTGACCTAGTTTTACAATTAAACAAATTATCGTAACATTTATTACAACAAACAAAACAACCAATCATGCATATTAAAGTGACATTATTCCATAATTATGTATGAAAAAGATACTTACAGTTTTTAAAATAATGCTCATGTTTCTTGGAAAAATTTTAATTTCTTTTTTTTTTTGTGCATAATTAGGGAAGGGGGCACCGTAAGGTTTGAATTATCACTAAGAAATAACCGAAAATGGATAAAATTTATTCTACATTTGACTTTATTCTTATGGGCATAATGTTGTAAATTACAGCTATTCATGTTGATTTGTTAGATTTCGGAAACCGAGTTTTAAAGTAACCCCCAGCATCTAAAATTTTCAATTATTGCTCAAAATAATCGAACTAGAAACTTAATTTTTATTCGTAATTCTTGAGACCTCTCTACATAGCCAGTATCCAGAGTTATACAGTTCTGCCTGCATTTCTTGACCTTTCAAAATTTGTCATAGCAGATCTCATTAGATTGAGCCTTTGATTCAACATACTGAAGGTTTTTTCAATCTATGTCTTCATGAAACCAAACAAATGAACATGAATAGCTGTAATATACAACATTATGTACATAAGGATAAGCTAATATGCAGAGTAAACTTTATCAATGTATCTTAGTTATTTCTTAGATGTAAATAAAACTTTGCGAAACTTCTTCGTAAGCGAATGTTAATTGAAAATGCTTCTGTTTCATGTATCAATTATGCATAAGACTTTTAAAATATACCGTATTCAGTATGAGAAGCACATTTATAAATAATATGTTAATGTTTCTTGTATGAATATTTATCATGCACAAATAATTATTCATTTCACATTACTATTCCGAATTATTTAAAATTAAAGTGATAATTAATTTCAAAGATACAAGTAGACCTTAAAAGGTTTTGTTTCTATACTAGTTTCTAAGTTATGAATACTGAAAAATATTGCCAAATTTCTTATTAAATTAAATTATGACAATAAGTTTTTCCCTAGAGAATCAAAATGTGATAAAGTAAAGAGAAAGTGAAATATATAACTATTCTGAAATTCACCTATTTGAAAGAATTTAAAAATAATATTTCCTTTAAACTTCATATATTATATCTTATTTCCCATAAAAATATAGCGGAATAGTTCTATAATTTTACATAATTAATGTATTTTACAGCTACTGTTTATATTCTGATAGAATAGAAAATCCTTCGATAATGAGCAGCTCCTTATAATTTAAGGCTAAATGTTTTGATTTCGATACTTATTCCAACTTTTTAAGGATTATTACATTTGAGTAATAATTTGATAATTAAACGAGTTTCTTTACATAATGAAATTCTCTCTATCTTATCATTAGGATTTACGAAATAATTTCCACTGATTTCTTAGAATCCGAAAATATCTCTAACAAGTAGAAAATTGGATTAATTGACATTTGTTCGAAGCTTTAACGTAATATTAACCGAATGGATTATACAAATTATAACGGGATGATTGAATTAACAGGTTAAAATTGCAATAGGTACTTAAGTTTTAAATATAATTAAATTTTTTCCCACTATGTGTGTAAATTCAGCTGAAAAGGGTCATCGTTTTCGTAGAGCTTTATATGTGTCTAGAATTGATTAATTTGTTAAAGTGTTACAAAAACTACAAAACTATGTAAGTCAATCTGACATCTGAATTAATATTTTACACCTAAGTCATTTTAATGAATACTTATCAGTGCTTTTGTAACGTGGTAGAAAGACTAAAGCCTTTTAAAGTAATCCGCAGTTTTTATAATGTGTGCAAATATTTTTAAATAACTAAAATAGTAAAACAAGTATTCTTTTAAATAAATTTTACTTTTTATTAGACTATATGTAATTAGTTTGTGTTTGATTTTAAAGATCAATAAAAACGTATTTTTCCGGTTATATATCTTGTTTTCTGGAAGGACAAGAACTGTATGAAAATCGATATATCGATTACAGAGACAGAATGATAGGGGAAATCGATATTTTGATTGTTTGTTAACACAGCACTTAAAAGCAACACGAAGGCAATGGGCGGCGGATCTCAAAATTTGAGGAAATCGAGAATATTTAGTTATATTAAGAAAACGTTATAAATTATTAATTATTTAGTTACATGATGCAAAATATCGAATAAAACAGCAATTTAAAATCAAATTGCACTTTTACATTTAAAAATACATTAGATATCTTTTTGATTTTACACTTTTATTACAAATTCACAATTTGGTGAGTTTCTCATGTTGTTTATTGGCAACAAAATAGCGCTAACACTAATTGATTAACAAAACCTCTGAGATTTGTTGAGTTTAGTCATTTGCTTGGTCTGAGCCCGTTCGACATATGGGCAATCTGATTTCTCTATTGTTTTTACTGTTTTTCTCTTTTTACTGTTTTTTTCTTGTTTATCTTTTCTATTTGTATTATCGGTTTAGTCGTCTAGGGTAAATAAGTAAATATAAAAGGAAATAAACTTAATTGTAGCAACTATAACAGAAAATAATTATAATTTTTTTTTTTTTTTTTTTTTGATTTTTAATTTTTATATACAACTGTAAATTCAAATTCTCCGTTAGAGAATTTTGTAGGAAGAAAAGACAACATCCAGGTTATTCGAACTGACTCATCCGATTTCAAAACTCCTTATTTTCAAAAATGAACGACACATAATGATAAGTACTACATGAATGCAACGGGGAATATGGAAGGTGGGTTTTACTACGGTTAGATATAACTTCCATTAGTTACTCGTGTAATGTCAATTCAAATTGTAAATTCCAGCCAAACACGTTGTAAAATGTCAGTGGTAATTGAATGTACAGCTGCAGAAATAAGCTGTTTAAGTTCCCACAAATTTGTAGGAAGTGATAGTTTTATAGTTTAACGAAGAAAATACGCGAGCCATCTATTGTTCACCAAAAAAACTTCCACATTTTCTATTTGCATTCATGTATTACTTATCATTCTCTGTAATTTATTTTCCAAAATATGGAATTTTGAAATCAGATTAATCCTTTTGATTGATTCTGTACAATATAATAATTTCGATATTGAATTTTAAATACTCAAAGATCAGTACAAACAATTTGATTTCCTGAACAGTTTGATTTGTATGAATTTTTGTTCATTGTTGACAGTTATTTAGAGACTGAACATTACACTGGTGATGATCCAATCAATACAGTAAATACTGAATGCCAAAAATGGAAAGAAATACATCCGGGGCATTAAGCATTTCTCTGTGTCTCTTGATCTTATAGTTTCTTTAAAAAATTTTAATTATTGAAATCTATCCCAGTGACTGATTAATTTTCAAGCCACGGACATACTCGCGTCAGTGAATCAAGTTTGAGCAGTCACTCAGCATTACTTAAATACAAAACCATTCGAAGCAAAACCATCATATTAGCTGTATTACATCATCATCACATTTGACTCATCAGTCCAGGGTGGGCCAAGGCCTTCTTTTGAAGATTCCTCCAAGATAATTTGCTCTTTGCCTTTGTCCAATTCCTCACCTCAATCACCCCAAAATTTGATTCAACAGAATAAAGCCACCGTAGTTTTTGTTATTCGGGTAAAGGGATTTGTAATAAAAATTTTCTTTGCTGGATTTTTCTCATCCATTCTAATAATTTGAGAAGCTCAGTTCCATTCGTTTCATTTTAATCCATTCAATGATATCGGGCTCATTAAATATTCTATAAATTTCAGGGTAAAACTCTTCTCCAAAGGCCACTTTCTTTGACGACGCCGAGAATACTTCTGAGAAGTATCTTTTCTTTTCTCTCAAAAATTGTCAATTTGGTACTCTCTATTTTCAGTTATACTAAATTTCTGAGTCATGCATTAGAACCGGCCTAGTGAGAGTTTTATAAATTAGAAGTTTTGTTTTTTCCGGAGAGAAAACGGGACCGCAATGAAGAATGGAATCCAAAGAACGTTTTGTTCCCTTGTGAAATACGATAAATCACATTACCACATAGATAGTATAATATTATTTTCAAAAAAAAAATAACATTTCCACTCGAGAATTTTTAATAATTATAATTATTATAGGGCTATATAGCGAAATGCGTTCATTTTTTCGTTTGTGTTACGGGATGGAAAATTAATTTTCATCATCAAATGCATAGGACATTGGAATTTGTTCTTTTAAAAAAATCGTTATTATTTTTTTCACTTGTAATTTTCTTTTACCTTTTTCTTATTAACAGAGGTTCTTTTTCTTATTAACCGAGAACAATAGATCTCGAATATCGTTAAGATTTTATTCAGAAGAATGAAAGATAAACAAATCCTGTATTTCTCCAATCCTAATTATTCCATCCTTTCGACACCGGATTTAATTAATCGGACACCATGTACATTTTAGCAGTGTTAAAAGGACGAGGGGGTTATCACACGAGCACGCGTATCTTCAAACGAAAGACCCGACGTCCTATATATTGTAATACCAATTACTCTCAAGAATGAAAAGTATGATCGAACATTAGAGGAAGTATCGTAAATTCTTCTTTATTTCTAAACTTTCATTAAGAAATAAATGAGATAGAAACTTAACTATAATTTATTATTCATAAGACTTCTCTTCTTGAAGCCAACTTAAAGAGTTATACATTTCTCCCTGTTTCTTGAACTTTCGTCGAAGTAGAACTCAGCAGATGGAACTCTATTTTCCATACTATGGATTACTTCAATATACGACTGCCCGACACTAAATATCAACAGTAACAGCTGTGTTTTACTATATTACGTAATATAATTAAAACTTAAGATACCCTTACGTATACTTATATTTCTCCCTATCCTTATTTTACAATAATTCTCATCTGATTTATTAATTTATTATTTTAGACCATCCAATAAAAATTGAATTTAGAAACAATAAAAATTAATACATTAAACTTGTGTTAGAAGGGCGTCCAATTTTAACTTGTGAGAGTATTTAAAACAGTTGGTACGTCTTGTGCATATATTTGATTGTTATATTAACATACATTTAATTGTTAATTAATTATATTTCATCCTTTCTTTTGATTTAAATGTACAGTGTAGCTAATTATTTAAAAATATTAGTTACAGTAATTTAATTTAATTATATCCCACAGTTTCAATAGAAGTATGTATGCATAACATATTTACAATCATCAATATTTACGCAAATCTTGCAACATGTACTTGAATTATGTAATATTTATTAATTACTATTCATCAAAACTTTTACACATTATATATCGCTAAGAATATAATATGCATGGAGGCAAAGCTGAACTCGTTTGCTCATAGTTTGAGAAAAGTATTTCAAGATGCATCGGGTGTGACTTCTTGAATCCTCTGAGTAATATGTCAACTTTCAGATCCTCTATTGGTTACGGAACATTTTCATGATTTTTTTTAAAAAAAAGTTAAATATCCCTAAAGAAAAATCAGTGAGTGATCTAATTAGGGGATGGATATGGCCAAAAGATTTTGAATTTTGTGTCAATCGCCTAAAAAAATATTGCAGCATGTCTATGGTTTTATTACTCGCATATCGTAATGAGCCGTCTTCTTACAACCAGGAACCTTGTCCTCTGATCTGAGCATTCTCTAACTTTTCCTCGGGTTATATGTAAAGATCAAAGCTTATGAAAATAATCCCAACAATAAATTATCTGAAAATTGCTGCATTATCAAATTATTCACTGGTTATTCAGAATGAATCATTCGATTTCAAAATTCCATAATTTCAAAACTAAAAAACGCAGAATGATAAGAAATACATACAAAGAAATATTGTGGAAGTTTTGTATGGTGAACAATAGACGGCCCTTGTGTGTTCTTCGTGAAGTTGCTGTAAAAGAAGCTTTCACACAGACACGGAACAACCTCGCCATTGGATCGGTCGTAATGGATCAAATTACTTGATACTACACAGCTGGTCAACAAAGTCACCTGATTATAGCCCCATGTGATTTCTTCCTTTGGAGGACTGTAAAAGATAATTTGCACGCGCCACTATCACCCACAAATTTATGTGAATTTGAACAAAGGATTTCTGTTGCTTTTCAATCTATTACCAGTGTTACTTTACAACGTGTTTGGTAGGAATTTACATATCAATTGACATTATGCGTGTAACTAAAGGAAGTTATGTCGAACGCTTGTAAATAACAACTTCCCCATTTTCCCTTTGCATTAATGTGTTAATTATCATTCTGTGTCATTTATTTATTAAAATATAGCATTTTGAAATCGGATGATTCATTTTGAATAACCCAGTAAACAAGAAGTCACTGCCAGTATCTTAAAAATACTTTTCTAAAAATATTGGAAACGAATTCAGCTTTGTCTCTTAGAAGACGTTGACAATTTTGAATGTAGGCGCTAAATATTTTTCTGCATTATGTTAGAAATGTTTTTAACTATTAGCGCTTTTAATATGACTATTCAATTAAAATTTGTTGTTATTGTATAGTAAATTATCGAATCATCGATACGGGTACTTTAAGGACATCCCGTGTTTAAAATTAATCATATTGATTTTTTTAGTATAACCATGTAAGTTCCATAAACTGCAATCGTTTTAGAATTTTCTAAAAGGAGGCAAAATTCTGGTAACCTTCAAACACCTAGTTAAGCTCTGTAAAGAATTATCCTTAGCACTTTTTAAAGCTGTGCTGCTGATGATCTGAATTATTTTGTTATTTTTATTTAACGGAGAAGATTCACATATATAAGTTAAACTCTCTTCTTTAAATTTTATAATACAAAAATACTTACTTATATAGTTCGTGTTATAAATAATGGAAAATCGGTAAAAATTAAAAATCATTCAGAAATAATGTGATAAACGATTGATACAATTTTTCAGGAAGTTTGTTTTTATAAAGCATTTTTAAAACCGACATTTTGAACTACATTATCACGGTAAAATATTCGTGTAGGAGAAATAAATCTCAAAGTTGAGAAAATGTTATATATAAATAAGTTATAAGTGACATATGAATATCTCTAAGAATACTTAAAACAAATAAACAATATGTTTTTTTTTGCATGAACCGAATCTAAGTATTTTACTTTTCCTAGTTGTTTTGAAATTTCTTCTTTTTTCTTCATAACCGTTGTATTGGAATTCCATTTCAACGTGTAGTTTTTGTTTATACTATAAATGTCTTAATGGATTCCTACGCTTTATGTGTCAATTATGGTCTTTGAAAAATCGAACAAAAATTCTAGAAAGCAACCAAGGCAAAGAATTGTAATAAGCATCTATTCGAAAGATCTCTATTAATTCAATCCTTTGAAAAATGTACAAAAATCGTTTTCTCAATTCTTCGTAATCACACAATTTTTTTCTATTCCTTTACAAATTAATAGTATTTAACTTTCCAGGAAGTAATTCTAAGGAATCGACTTATTTTTGTTTTTGAAACGTTTCTTCTGTCAAATGTGTTTCCGGGTCTGGAATTCAATGAATATTTCCCTCTTTCACATTTGCAGTTGTTAAGAGTAATAGCTTGTGACACATGTTTCCTATTATTACTCCGCGTTGTCACAATGTTTCAAACATTTTTCTCATGTAAAAAAGGAAGTAGAACATTAATGTAGATTCAAGAAAGACGACGCAATCACGATGCGCTTTTGTGTGACAGTGTATGTTTATTTAAGAAATAGCCTCATTTGAAAGAAAACATAAAAATATTTGTGAATAGATTTGATATCCGACATATTTAAAATATGTGGGGATATTACATAATAATTAACTATATTGGGAGTAATGAATGAATAGTTATTAGAAATAAATCTTTAAAATACGAACGTTTTCGATTGCTTTAAAACTGCGTGCAGATCATTGGACTTATATTACACACAGATTTATTTTAATTTCTCTTTAAGGAAAATAACAATTATAGGGTATATTTCAAAAGTTAAAATTTTATTAACACAAAGACAATAACTTATTTCTTAACATCTTTGGATATCGCTTTTATAATCAGGTTGCATTCGAATAACCCTATTTAACTTTGGCAATGTTGATTAGGTATTTTTGTTGAATAATTCTTGATGTATGTTCGTCTAGTATAATCTCCCTTTAGATTTTCATTTTGTTGTTAATATTGTTGATTTAATTCTACAATACGGGCTCTTGGTGGCACATGTTGAAATTTTTGCTTAATTTGAGAAAGCAACCTAATATTGAAGAACAGTTTTCTAACTTGGAACATTTTTTCAGACTGAAAAAACAACATAATATTGTGGTATCTCTAAGAGGTTTTGATTATGATTATTCTAAGAGATATCTCTTTCTTTCAAGTAGTTCACGCTTTAACCCAGGGACCCATATATATATATATATATATATATATATATATATATATATATATCTTTAACTGGTTATACTTTGTCATATAATAAAAGTCTTCTGCTACACCTGTAAAAAGTGAGTCCAAAAATTATTCACTGCACGTTTAGAAGACACGGATTCTCCTGTAAGTAAATGGCTGTATCGATTGAACAAATATGTTGTGAATTTGTTTTCTGTGCACTAATTACTTACAATATATAATAACTGCATTAGAATATTTATGCAATGCTTTATTTATCAGCAATCTATGTGACATTATGTAATATTTATATTTGATGTAAATAATGCTTTTTTGGGAATGAAGAGAGATGTACATTTGAAAAAGACTTATTTCTGATCATCCGTAATTTAACTTTAATTCCTCTTATTCGTTAATTTTTCAGATTCACGTTACTTCTAAACATTTCTATAAGGTGTCTTACACCTAGGGATGCCGTAAATGAACTATGAGAGTACTTGAATTGATTATTTATTGATTAAAAATATAAGCATTCAAAAATACTAAACATTTTAAGATAAAAGCATATTTGTAGGAAAAATGAATAGATATATGTCTTTAATAAAATTAAAATAATTAATTAATGCCCTATAGTAAAAATAAAAAGTGAAAACGAGGTATGTTAGTTACAATAGTCTAATAAAAATGCATTATTTTTAAGTTTGGGAGGTTCGATGAGCATTCTCAAACTATAATTTGATTTAAAACTCGGATGCTTTTTTGGACAAAAATGGCCGCAATAATAAATATTCATTTGCTTCAAAATATGAGCATAGTAAAAAGGTTTAAAAGTCTTCTCAACTGAAATGAATTATTCAATTTCGTTTACCGCTTTTCAAATGCTTTTATATTTCAAATCTCAAAACAATAGTTTAGATTTTTTTTACGAATAATTATGAAAAACAAATAAATGCTGGTGAATTGCATCATTTCATTAACAACTGTTTTTAATCTATATATATATAAGCGAAATACCACTGACTGACTCATCACGATATCTCTAAAACTATACAACCGATTGACTTGAAATTTGGTACAGTTACTCATTTTGCGATGTAGACGCTCACTAAGAACGGATTTTACGGAATTCTAATCCTAAATGTAATTTTCATCCGTTAATCTTTTCTTATCCATTGGTTATGTCATTTTTGGCGACATTATCGCTAAAAATGATATGACCGACGCCAAACGGAATATATTTTTTTTATATGTATACTGTGTATTGCTACCAATTCAGTTTACTTGGCGAGATTTGCGCGTGCGAAATGGAAAATACCAAATAATTTAATATTGATGCGCTGATGGAGGATGGATTTATCACCAAATATCTTCCACCGCCAAGTCGAAGCATTTCAATGACCTTGCATTGTGAATTTTAAAAAGCTATACTATGGTAACCCCAGCTGACTTCCGCCCGCTTTGCTCAGCAAAAAATAATTTTTTATTGTTGTGGAACCTAGACGTAAGTTTTAAATTTATGAGAAAAGTATTTTATTTTTAATAATGATTGATAAATTACATTTGTAAATCTAAACACAATCTTACGAAGATATTGAAGTTGGCTTTTAACAAATGAATAATAACGGTATGTTATTCATATCATTGATAAAAAAAAAAAAATAAGTAGCTGTCAAAATATTTATTGCGATGTACGCATTAACCTAATGTAAACATTTTGCAAATGTTTTGTTTTTGTATTTTGGCAATTTTTAGTTTATGGTTTCTAGGAAATAAACGTTTTTGTTTTTTTAAAATGGCTGGATATTTTATCGTTTTCAGAATACAGAATTATTTTTAATGATATGATTTTTTAAGAGCTATTCTGTCTATTCAAATGCGGTTTTAGATATGCTGCTAGCATAAGAGTTATCCCTATGTAAAAAGGATAACGTAATACGGGTGATTTCTTGCTAAATTTTTTTACTATACTTTATCTTTTTGTAAGTATTTTTTGTTGAATTTTTAAATAATTTGATTTTAAAAAATTAATTATATTAACTTGAAAAGTATTTCATTGTAGGTTAATACAAATTGATTTTTCTTATTTACTTTTCAGTTATAGTTTTTAATAATGGATGTTGAATATATTTGGATAGATAGAATACCTACTCCTTTCAAAGTTTTTAAAATTCTTAACGAAGGAGCAAGTTTATTTTCGTCTCTGTCTTTGCTGGTGTTCGGTGACATATCGATGGCGTATAAAATGAGAAATATTATCGTTTCTCACATGTTTAACAACTGGTTTCGGTTAAAATGCTACACTCAAATGCTACCTGGCGCTCCTTATAATACTAACGATTTATATTTTACCGAAAGGTGTAAACCAAACACGTATGGATCTATTTGCGAAATTATGGCGGTGGCAGAGCTATTTCCCTATCAGTTCGAAGTGTATCAAGGCGTCTGCCTTATAGCTTCTGTTGGTGAAACAATTCAGAGAAGAAAAAAAATTACGTTTTACGGGAAACTATAATAGTGGACATTTTGATGTTTATATTGAAATAGTTGGATTAACAAATAAAAGTAAAGTTAACCTTGGTGATGATAATGTGAAACAAAATGAAGAAAATGTGTCATCTTTAGTGTTTCATCCTCAAGAAAATGTATCTATGCTACTTTCAAAGACTCAATCAATATCTAACATTAATTTATCAAGTTCAAGTGAATAGATTATTAATGATATAATATCTCTTCAAATAAATAAAGGTAAAAAAAAGAGGAAAAATATTCACAAATTCAATTAGATATGAACAAGTAAGACACGCTGTTGAAAGTATACTCAAAGTCATCTTGAAATACATAGAGAAGTTGCTTCAAAATATACTAAAAGCCATCCTGAAGTACATAGAGCAGCAATACGAAAATACTTTTCTAATAACCCCCCTATGAATCAGGCAGCTGTAATTAATTGCAATGAAAAAAGATCAAAGTTAAATTAGTGCCTTGGATTTCTAAAGCTTTGGTTTTAAATATATATAACAGATATTGACTATTTAAATGATAAAATCGCAGATAAAAAATATCAGAAAACGTTTGTCCTGTTTGTAGTGCCATGCTTTAAAATTGATAGAAGAACCTCCAGGAATGTGCTGCAGCGGTGATCAAGTCCAAATTCTTGCTATTAGATCCTACCCTGAACCTTTGAATAGTCTTCTTAACCATAAGGATCAGCTTTCAGAATATTTTCTTTCTATAATTATTTTGAACCACGGTCAAGTGACGAGGACGACAACTGAGCTGGTACCCCCCTCTCCTAACATCCACACCACACCAACGGGAGGACTTTGGGCCCCGACAGATTTAACGTGCATCCACCCCGGCTACACGGTGGGTCTTTGGCGGCCAAGGATCGAACCCGCGACTGAGCGAAAACCGCCGGCCACGAATCCGAAACCTTGCCTACTAGGCTACCTAAAGATTGGTACGTCAATAATGTTGTTGCGTAATTTAAATCCTCCTAAATTATGTAACAGCACCAGACTCAAAGTGAAATCTCTAAAAAGAAACGTTATAGAAGCGACTATTTTTACAGGAAAGTATGAGGGTGAAAATATATTCATTCCAAGAATACCATTAATTCCATCAGATTATCATTTTGAATTTAAGCGTTTGCAGTTTCCAGTTAGACTTTGCTTTGCGATGACTATCAATAAAGCACAAGGGCAGAGTTTAAAATTAGCTGGTGTAGATTTACAAAGTGTCTGTTTTTCACATGGTCAATTTTATATGGCATGTTCAAGAGTTAGTTCACGTGAAAATCTAATCAACCTTCAACCAGAAAAACGAACGAAGGATGTTGTCTACAGAGATGTTTTGGAAATGTAGGCATATTATTTCATATTTTTCTAATATTTAACTATTTCTAAAATAAGAATAAGATAAAATAATAATGAATGTAATAATTAAGATAAATAAATTGATATAATAAAAAATAAAAATGTAGTTGTCACCTCAAAAATTGCCATGCATTCAAAATAAAGACAATAGAAATGTAATACACAAAAAAATTGTTTCAACAGGTTTAAAAAATAAAAAAATATATATAAAAATGTATTTTTATTTTTATGTTGGCAATTTTTACATGGTTTTGGCCTACTGGGGATCCGCCATGTAGAATAATGGGAACACATCGCACTACACACTACCTCATCGGTGATGCGGAATCCTGTTCAACGACAGATTTACGGACTAAATTACATTTTCATTGATGAATTATTAACACTTAAATACTTTTCTCATATGTTTGAAAGTCATGGATAACCATTATTACAGACAATCAATTTCTAAAATTTTTAAATTCAGATTATAATTAAATTTAAAAATTTCTTGATATTTTACATATAGGTTCCAAAATATAATATTATCGTCTGCCCAGCGAAGCGGGCGGGTATCAGCTAGTATCATGATAACAACCGTGATCTATCTAAACATCATGATCAATGTTTATTTATGAAGCATTTGTTTTTAAAATGGTTACTTTTTCATTCATGGAACATTCAACTCATAATGAAGCTTTGTTACCCGAATTAAGGGAACAGTATTTTTTAATGTATAAATTGATAAAATTCTTTCTATTTTTTGCTCCCATGGTAGTTTTATTTAATGAGTTAGATTTATGGCAAATTTCCATGTGAGGCAGATGAAAGAAAATTAAAGGATGTTTAATAAATAATAATAACATATACATGGCATACCCCTTTCATTCATTTTTCTTCTTGCGTCTTGAAAATCAAAAGAAAAGAATACACACGTAGAATATATTATTGAGTGCTTATGAATTCGAATAAAACTTCTTTTGTATAAATGCATTATTTCTTCGTTGAATAAAAGCAATTGCGAATGTGCATCGCAACGTTTCTGTAAAAAATATATTTGTCAGAACCGCTGACATATTTCACTTATTTTTATTGTCTGTTTACTTTACACGAGTAAATGAATATTTCATGTGCATAATTTAATCGTGAGAAAACAGGACGTCATGTACTTTACAATTTTACTTTCAGAATATCGAATTATGAAGCATTTGGTGTTCATATTGTGATGATGTGTTTGTTAAAAATAACAACTTAAAATTAAAAATTATTAATTGGCAAATTCATATAATTTTGTTTGAAGAATGTTACCTGGTGCCCGAGTGAAGATAAGAGATGAAATGTTGTTTTTGTGATATGAGAAATCTTCAGAATTGTAAATAAAATTTGGTGTATATATTTGAGTTGGAAAACATTTGTTCTTCATTTGTTGTCTGAAATACAGTATAATACAATATTAATTAGTTTAATTCCAAGATTTCTAAGAAAACGTATTTATTTTTAATTATTATTAAAAAAAATTTAAAAATGTTTTGTCAATATGGGTAAACGCATGTAATTTTAAATCCATATGTAATTCGTTACCGAATGTATTACTTTTTAAATTTAATTAATGATTCACGTAATAATTTCTATAAAAAATGTAAATCTTATAGCGTAAAACGGGATTCTCTTAATATTTTTTTTTCATTTTCCTCTCTCTCTCTCTCTCTCTCTCTTTACACACACACACACACACACACACACACACACATCTCATTGCAAATATTATAACAACAAAAAGTTCCATATTACTTGAGAGGAACAAAGCTGGCATCAATTTTAGGTTCCTTTGTTGGATATTTATGACTACTAGGAAAAGGGTTTAACTAAAATTAAACTGTTGCGTCTTTTCGACTCGTAATAATTGCAAATGTAATGAAAAGACAGTTTGTAAGAATTTTTTTCTTGTTCTCGTAAAAAAAGGAATTTTTTAAAAAGTGAGATAAATTTTGACTAAGGGTTATGAGCAATTGATATTCATCAATTAATCAAAATTAAAAAGTTAAGCTCGAAATAAGCGTTTTACTTAAAAATAAGTAAATATGAACCTATGAATGAAAGTTTGATTTAAACTAATAATATTTGATGCTATTCAGTTAACAATTATTATTATCAAAGCTTAATTTTCTTACGTATATTTTATTTTTATAACAAAATTTAAAAACCGAACTTTAGTTTGATAAATATGTTTCGAAATGATATTTAAAATGTGATATTACTAAAAGAATGAAAACACTTCTCAGGAAAAAAATTATCAAAATAAGCACAAGTCTTGCAGAACTTCTTAATATAGTTGCACAAATTATTTTCCTGTTGATTTATATTCAAATCTACTTACCAATTTTTGATATACTATTATCATTGCAAGAAATTATTTTTAAATAATAGCTTTCAATCCATATCTTTTACTATATGCATATGCTATACAATTCCTGCATCACTTTTAACACATACAAAGAAATTTAAAAGCCATGATTCCGATAAAAAAATTTCATAACTAGTAATATTCTCAAGTGGAATATATATATGTTATAGTAGCTTTGTATTTAGCTCGGTTGTAATTTTTAATTAATGGCATATATTTATTTTGAATTAAAATTATAATGTATTTGTAATTTATATTTTAGTAAATATACATGCATATTTTTTTCATTGTAATTTTTTTATGTTTTAAATTAATATACTATTTTCAACTTGATTCTTTTGGTTATTCTTCTATTTCACCAATTTTTATATTCAATTTATTCTGTTGTATGGAAGCTTTCAATTTTATTATTTTTTTTAAATTTGTTTCTTAGTGGTTATAATTTGGAATTATAACCACTGACTTGGTTAAAAATTAATATCTAATTAATATTAACATTAATAATTATATATATATATATATATATATATATATATATATATATATATATATTGTTATATATTGTTATATATATATACATGTGTGTGAGTGTGTGTCAAATGTTATATTTCATATTTTAATGATTTTTCTTTCCTTTGTTTTCATTATTTTTCATGCCTTGGTTTATAATTATTCATGATTTGAATTTTATCTTTTTACTAATGTTACTGGTTGAGAATGCTTTCAGGTGTTAGTTCTCTTTATTAATTTTCATAGTGTAAATTTTTGTATTGTTAAATTTTCTTATATAATTTCTTCACTATACATATATGATAAATTTGTCGTCCTCTCTCTTTTAATTCCAATTACTTTACGCAGAATTTTTTCTACCACTTTTAAATATATTGATTTCTTCTTTAGACTCGAAAGTTTTAAAAGTACTAACCGAAAATTCTCTCTCTCTCTCTCTCTCTCTCTCTCTCTCTCTATATATATATATATATATATATATATATATATATATAAATCCCAATCCTTTTTATTGATGACTTAACAAAATTATTTCGGGGAACTCCCGTTTCCACCCTTGATATCTTCTAATGCTCTTTTAATTCTCTCTTTCTCTGCTGACTCTGGTGTGTCAACCACGGAAAATCGCTCGCCTCTTTCCGTTATGGTTAGCAAGTATTATTGCGAATTAAGTTCTAGAATGATTTAATCAAATCAAACCTACACACTGTTAACGATTGCCTTCTTTAATCGAATATCTAAAATAGAATTACCTAAGAATGTGACAAAAGCCAACAGAATGACTGGCTGGGAAACCTACATTCCAAAATGCATTCTGAATGTCACTTACTGCTAAAACAGCAATGGATTTCAATAAGAATGTGTCCCAGAAAAAAATCGTCTCATCAAAAATGTGAGTTCTGATCTTGCAATTAAAGTAGCGGGGAAAATAATTACGTACAAGTATCTCATTTTGCGTCTTCACAGTATGTGTTGTCCTTGTACTTCAAAAAGTAAAAGAAAAAAAAATTAATGACACGTCTTCTTAAAAATCGGATCGTTTTATCTACATCTTTGCTTCTGCTCTACAAAAGTAAAAAAAAATATTATTGAAAGCTTTAGAAATTAACAACCACCTACTGGTTCATTAAGTAAAAAAATTAATACATTTATGTTCCAGCCCTTATGTGCAATAGTGGAAAACAAAGTCATAATTTAAAGTGTGAATTTTTTTAATATTATTCTGTCATATCATATAAATTCATGAATCGTAATTAAGTCTTAAAATTTGAAAATTGAATTTGTTTTTAATGGTGTTAATTTTCATTGGTTATTACAATTTGTAAATTAAGATATTCAGTTCATACGAGTCAGAGCCAGCCATCAGCGGGGGCACCGGATGCTATGGACTGGGCTCCCGCGATTGAGGTGGCTCCAACTTGATCAAGAACTGAAATAATGCACATGAAAACTTCACAATATTCCTATCGTTGTTAGTATGACGTAAAGTTCAATTTATCATAAACATAATTATATTAGATCTATGAATTTCAAAAATATTCTCTCTCAAACTGATTCTCGATGGTGCTAATGGTTAGTTTTTGTTATTTGATTCTTGGAACTCCCAAGTATCCCCACATAAACTGAACTTTTTATTCAAGCATGTGCGCAGAACGCTTACATGCATTTGCTATATTAAGCATAGAAATAGAATTGCAATTTTTCTGAAATAATTAATATATTAGCATAAACAAAATTACGCATTAAATACACATACTTTAGTTATATTTGTTCCCGTTAGTATTTTTTTTTTTACTTTACAAAGAATTTAGGGCCCCAAACGTTTTCTTGCATCCGGGCTCCTTTATAGGGAACGCTGGCTCTGATACGAGTATCTTATGTTTTGAAATCGTTATTATTATATTAAATTTATCCTATATTTATATTTTTATTGATACAATTCTCTGGAAGTGACGATTCAAAAATGAATAGAAATACCATGGACATATCATTATATAATATTTGCCCTATATACAATATTTTTTATTTATTTGCAAAGAACAAAAATGAATAACAATGCTCTGTGCCTCACTGTATAATATTTGTCTTATCAATGCCTGGTTCAAAAGATTTTTCTCAAAATGCATTTAACAGTAAAGAAAATTAATAAACATAAATTTAAAATAAATAAAGTAATAATCGATTCCTATTGTTCTCTGACCTCTGAAGATGAAAAATTCTTTTTCAGATTGTCCACAGAGGATAAATTTGAATAATAAAACTATAAATAATCAAAATAAAAAAAATGATTTGGTTTATGTTAATTAAGGGCAATTTTTTAAAAAAGTTGTTTTGAACTTATGCTTCTCCTGTTGAAGAAGGAAATTAAAGGCCAGGTAAAGAAGTCATTCCCGTCTATAGTCAATGAAATAAATCGACAATACCTATTTGAATTTATAACTTAAATATCTCAAAATAATGTTTGCTTTTATTGTTTCTGTTCGGAACAAATTTTGGGGGTTTTTTCCGCATAAATTTGAAGCAGTATTTTTTAGGAACATATATCTTTTGATGTTATGTTTATGTTTATATTTATTAGGATTTTTTTTGCATATACCAATAACAGTATAATGTATATCAAGGACTTTTTAAAAATGGTTTTGGACGTTTTAAGAATATTTCTGCAAATAGAACAAACTGAAAAATTACGTACTACAATAATTTTAATAAGTTTGTGTAAACATACTTATTTTAATTTTTACAATTACAGATTTTAATGTTGTTGATCTCTGTTGAAAATATTTTGTTTGAAAAATATTGAATACATGTATATTTGATACATTTGCCTAAATTAATGGTTTTTGAAAAATACACTCCTTGTTATGAACATCATCCTAGGAAAATTCATCAAACATTTTGTTATTTTGGAAAATTCAATTAAGTCATAATTAAACACACACACACATCTCTCTCTCTCTCTTACGCACGCGCATATTTTTAATTCTGTAATTGATCGTGACATTATTGCTTCTTGTTCTTTTTGTAAGTATTTTGAAAATATAGTGCATTTATACAAAACGTTTTTTTAATTACTCCGTGCACTTGACCACTAAGCTAAAAAACTTATCGAAGTTTAAAAAAAAAAAATTGTATCAAAATTTTCATCTTCGATGTGTTGTTAATAACTTTGGTCAAGTTCTTGTACGAGCCATGCAGGGGGAAGAAATTGTAATGATAAAGCAATTTATCATCTCTCTTTCTCTATTTCAATTTCTTTCTTTCAAAACTCCCCCCCCCCCCATTTGTGAATATTTTGATTTCCTTTTTAGATTCGCTCGTGTTAAAATACTTCCCTATCCCCTTCTTATTGATGATTAAACAAAGTTATATCGGGGATCTCTTGTTTTCATCCCTGGAAAAGAAGCGATCAGCACAATTAACGCTCTTTTTTTCTTTTTTTCACTGCTGACACTTACTGTGTCCGCTACGGAAACTCACTCGCTTCATTCCATCATGGCTTGGAAATATTATTGTATATAAAATTCCAGAACGATTAAATAAAATAAAATCTTCAGATTGTTAACGATTGCCTTCTTTAACCAAATACCAATATCAAATATAGCAAAATCGACAAGGATGTGACATAAATCGGCACGATTTTAGACACACCCACCCACCCACACCTATATATATATATATATACATTAGTAATAACTCTAAAATAGAAAATAAGATTTCGTGATTGAAAAAATTAACAATTTTTACGAAAAAAAAGTTGATTTGAATGTGGATTGTAAAAAAATTATGAAAATTTATGAATTTGACTTTCGACAGCCCCTCCAGAAACAATATGCCAATCCGCAGAATCGATGGATCGTATTATTTCTAAGATTTTGATAAAATGATTAAATTTCATAAAATTTCTCGATTTTGTTCCAGGCAATTTCGACTGTCTTCCCCCTTTCCCTATCTCTACTGTGTTAACCACTATAAAATCAATATAATAACCACTATAAATGTATCGGATATTTATTTGCACTATTCGGTAATAGCTTATGAATAAATTTTGAGTTCCTTATGAATTTTATCGAACAAGGAATCAAAAGCAAAATAGTGTAAATTCGCAATTTACTACCATTAAAAACAGAGAATTATGTCTATTAAATTTATAAACCTGGCAGCCCGATTTCTACACTGTAAGATCCATCAGAGAAAATTTGGGCGCGCGATTTAAGACTTTTTTGTATATAATATTCATATCATTTCCACTATTGTCACGTTTAATGAAGGCCCACATGAGCAAAATCTCAATTAAGAAATAAAAAAAAAAAAAATGTGCTCCCTTAGATAACAATATCAACCAAAAGTAAGAATTTGAGTAGCCATTTTGGCCCCAAATAATTAAAAACAGAACCTTCATATTCTGTAATAAAAGATCTTCATGGTACTCAATAACTGCTCCTATATTTATAATTAAGAAAATATCCACGAGATATCAGAAAAAAAAGGCATGAAGCTTACCACACAAATCATGTTAATAATACAGCGTAACGCTCGAAATGGTTAAAAATTCGAAATAACCACTTCAAATCAACAGGTTTGCCGCAAGAAAAGGTAACGGTCACATTCTTGATTATCATAACTAACAATGCTAAGTGATATAATTTCTGAACAAAAAAGAAAACGAGTAACGAAAAATGATGGATGGTAAGACACACACACAAATAAAAGTCTGGGTTACCGTATTGTAATGTTAACGAAATTTACATTACAATACGGTAACCCAGATGATAACCCAGATTACAATACGGTAACCGCCATCAACGAAATTTATAACTGTTAGGTGTAAGCATCTGTAGCAGTATAATATATCAAATTAATACCATTAATCTATGAGTCAGTCTCGAACATGTTTTGGTGCTGTTTAACGTGCAGGTAGAACACAACGGTAACATCAGCGTGTGTCTTAGTATCACCATCTCTTTTGAAACACAAGTACTATTTGAACCGTCGTCGTATTTTGTTTTTGGCAATTTTCTGATAAGAGGCACGATATTGGGACATCGAACCAACATGTTATACCTCTAATTTGTCATCAAATTGCCTTTGGAAAGAAAATTCAGGTTTTACAAGCAATTATCTGTATTTTAAACTTTCTTTTCTGACTAATGAATACAAATTCGTTCCCATATATACATTTCATTCATTTTGTTGTATATAATATAAAATTTAAGTAAAATATAATATGTATAAGTGTAATCTTTATACCTTATTTAGTAATCCAAATTCTAATAAGTGATTGCAATATTGTTTGGACACTAAGACGCACCTTTTTATGTAGGAAAATTGAATTAATATTGGCAAGCGTGGTACGGTTGCAGATAACATTAAAAATATGAATCTTTAATCTGTATCAAAGCTATTAGATAAGTTCAATGACTGGCGTAATGTTTTAGTAAGTACAACAACCCAGTGAAGGTATAAATGTAAGGTTATTCCTAACTGAGATCAGAAAGTACGTTGTAGTTATTTTATAGATGAAATAGTAAGCTTGAATAAAATATTCTTTCCTTCAAATCGTCCCATAAATTTTTGGTGCATCTTTCTGTGCATTACGTATAAATGGTTCAAGAAATGCGATAATTTAAATAAAACAAATGTTCTTATGAAAATCAATTGTTTTTTAATTATGCATTGCAATGTTTTCTTAGAATTAAGGTACATATAAAATTTCTACCATAATAAATGCTCGAATGTTTCCCAATAAATGAACTAAAAATTCATTTTGAAAAATAGGAAGAATAAACAAGTGTTAAGACCTCATTGCTCAGAAAAAATATTTTGCTAAGATTATAGTATTCCTTATATATTGTACGCATAAGAAGGAAGGAGAGAGAAGGAGAATAAAGATATATCTTAGTCTAAATTACTCATAAAACAGCTAAGTTTTTTAAATTTGTCTTGAAAGTATACACTTGTTTATTTATGAAACTTTATTTTTTCAAGAACAGTTTGATGATTCCATATATCTTTGACCTTAGTTTATCAGTAAAATATCTAGAAACAACATTTAAATAAAATTATAAAAAAACTCGTTAAGCTAATTTATATTTTATATAATTATATTTTATTGGTATGAATATATATATATATATATATATATATATATATATATATGTGTGTGTGTGTGTGTGTGTGTGTGTGTGTGTGAAATTTTGATTCTTTCTTATTATTAAAAAATTATTACGACGTAAAAAGTACCAGATAAAATGAAAAAAACAGAGCAGAATAAAAATAACAGTATTTTTCGTCACTGTCCATACTAACTTGAAAAAAAGTGTAAAATGGTATTAATGTTTATTTTTAGTTAATTGTCCTACCGAATTTACAAAAACAAAAAAACTTTTCTATGTAAAGAAAATAAATATTTATCTTTTCCCTGTTTTGAATATTTATTTTCATTTTTTTCTTGGGTTCTGATGTCTTCTGGAACGCAAGGGGAAAAAAAGTTTTAGAATAAACGATTTAGATAAACTTTTTAAGCAGGTGAAACTGTATGCAACAGTCAAGGTTCCTTCAGACGATTTTCATCTTTTTTATGCACATCTTTTTTTGAACTGTCGCAAGGTAAGAAAGATGATTACATCGAGAAAAAAGAAAACTTTGGAAAGAAATCTTTGGAAGGCTTGTTTAAAAGCCGAAAAAGCTAGCTCATCTATTCACAGACATAAACTTGATCATGAGACAGGAAGTAATGTGTGTCAAGGCCTTTTAAACATAATTGATAAAGCTAAATTATTGAGAGTACTGGTCGCACTTGACTGTTTATTTGAAAATTCGCACTTTTTTCTATCTCAACTCTTGCCAAAGTTTGATTATAATTCGAAGTCGGAAATACAATGATTTTTGAACGAATGCCAAATTGATGTGTAAATATCTTTGAGTATACTTTAAAATGCTGAAATACAGCCCCCTTTCTGCTACTGAATAATTAGTTAAATTTTGAACAGGGCTTATAATACAAATATTACAGACAGTTATTTTGGAAATTTTCCATAAAATCGCGAAAATACGCCTTTTTCTCAAGCCGAATAATTCCAATTTCAGAGGAATCTGAAATCAGTATTTAAATCAAGTGAATTCTTGAAAACTTAATTCTGTTAAGTAAAACATGATTTATGAAATTAAATTTACCAATGAAAATGAGTATATCTTATACAAGAAGTAACAATTAAAAATTTGAGAACTTCGCAAAATGAGATATCCTGAACTAAATAATGAAACAGACAAGTAAATAAAAACAAATAACTTATCTTCAGAAGAAAAAAGTAGCCTTAAAAATAGAAGGGAGTCTTGTTGCTCAAGAGTTGACGATATTGTCCAGATATTGCAATAATTTAATAGGTATTAGTGTTTTCAACAGTTTTACAAAACACCTATTCAGTGTTTTCATTAAATGATGCATTTATATTTTAAAGTAAAAGTACATAATTTTGAGCATGGGTATTAAGTTCAATTCAATCTACGGATCCGTTTCTAACACGTAATTATCGCTTGGGTCGCACTGATGCAATTCAAGATGAACCCCCCCCCCTCTTTCACAATCACAGCCCCCTTTTCCCCATTTCTTGTGATTTGATACTGATTATATTGTTTATAGTGACGTTTAATGTTTCATTAAAACGTCGTAAGTCAAATTAATTGGAAGTATGGTCAGTCCAGGATATCCGGGTGAAGTGGATGATGGGGAGAAATAAAATAAAATAAAACATAGTTACAGAAAATCATCCTAAATGGGTAATAATCATACTTACTGAAAATAAAAGTGTCTACTTTATGAACAATAAAAGTGCTCGTGTGTGAACTTGTTTTATTACTCTTTCCATTTAGACAAAACAATATTGTATGCTATTTGGCCCTGGTGATAAGAGATGTAACTAAGATCTTATTGATTTTGCACAGATATTTTCTTAAGTTCTTTCCTTTCATTTTTTACTTCAACGGCTGTTAGAAGTTTCAGTTCAGAAAATAATTTTTCAAAATACGTGGATGAAACAAATAATTGTTATTATGGAAATATGTAGATAACTACTTAAATTTTAAAAAAAAAAATTCTTCGTATTAACATCAAGGTTTATCCAGAGATTCGAGTTTTAAGAGATTCTATTGTCTGCAAACAAAGTTTGCCAAACAAATAACATTATAGCAAATCTAACGGACTATTTTACTTTTTATATAACTGCAAAAATATTGGAACTCTCATTTTTTCTTGAAAATATTGCACTTACAGCAATTTTTCTTTTAGTTTTAGTACAACCTGGTTTCGATAAAGCAATACTGAATGCAATGGCCTAAAATCAATGAGTTATCTTTAACTCCAAATATCAATATCAATTTAATAAAATATAAATATAATTAGTTATTTTTTTTTATCAAGCCTTTATTTAAATTTGAACTAAAATGCATAAAATAATATTTTTAACCGTAAAAAAACTTGAGTCGCTTAATTAAGGTACCTAGGTAATTACTGATAAATTAAGAGCCATATCTACTTACTTATATGTGAGACCAAAAAATTATTAACGCCTCAATCTTTTATAAATTACATTATATGTATTATACATTAAAAACTTATTTTTATACATATTGTCCATCTTTCAACAAAAGCTTCATTTAAAAATATTTCTATAGTTATATTTATTTAATTCTTTTTAGACTGGAGATTTAAGACTAAAAAAAGCAATTAGGCGAGCTATATGTATGTGCATACTTTCATCTTAATTGGACATTGCCAAGTTCAAGACCTGAGCCCGAAAGCCTTTCCCACTAAGTCTGTCACTGCTTGAGCATATCATAGTTTTGTATTGTCATCGGAATTATGCGTGTGTGCAAAATTTCAGCTCGAATGGATGATAAGATTTGGATTAAAATTCGATTACAAAGTACTACAAAAATTACCGAATATTTTTATGAAAATAATTTCATCCTTATTTTTAATAATAATAAAAAAAATAAGTTAATTTCGTTGAAGAATGTGTAGAATGCTATGAGTCGCTTTTAAATTTTAACAATATTTTCACTACTCTTTTAAATCTATTTTGATCTCGAATTTAAGATGCTGGAATCGTTATTTCTATAAGAAGTAGCAAAATAAATAAATAAATAAAAACAAAAAAGTGAAGCAAAAACACATCTAAATCTGAAATTATTTAAAAATAGGGATTATATTGCTATCTTTATTTTTTCTAAGCACTGCAAATTTACGTTGTAATTTTCTATAAGATTTCATGATAATTTTACAATAGATTGCAATACTTTCTTTGAAAAATATCCAGTTTTTCGTTTCGATGGTTAACCTGTAAGAGTATTTTCAAATCTATTGTGCTTTTTTCCCGCAGGAGACTCAAGATATCTGGAAGTCTTAATTTTTCTTTCCTTTATAATGAATTCATTTAATTCTCTGGAGTAGTGATTAGTAATCCAAAGGTATCTAGATGAATAGTAATCCAAAGGTATCTAGATGAATAGTAATCCAAAGGTAAAGAAAGTGGAAGAATGGTTTCTTTCCATTATATTTAACTTTTACCCTCCAATAATGTACATAGAACTATTTACAATTTCTATTTACATCTTTAATGGGCCCCTAAAATATCCTCTCCGATGTAATCCCACTTTGGTGGTCAGAAGAACAAAATATTAGAACCAGTAAAAAAATAACCACTTTTCGTAGTCAGTTCTAAATCAGAATCTGAATATATTTCCCACGATCCCATGAGCTCTGAAACTATTGATGAGGTGTGGCGTCACATTCATTTCAGGAAAACAAATAAATAAATTATTTCCAATAATTGGTTCGTATCTCAAATACTCAGTTTTTTTTATTATTTGTTATTACTCTTTAGTTTTTTTTTAATTTATTCAACATATTTATATTTATTAGAATAACTATGATGCATTTCGAAATAATCTGGTTTCATGAAAGAACAACATTCAAATTACTTTGAATAAAGTAATTATATTCTTTCAATTTTTTTTTCTCCCATAATCAACTAACAAAAATTATTTATAAGTCAAACATTAGATTAAAAACATTTACTTATATATTTTTTACAATATATATGCTTCAAATTATATAAGTTCTTATGTTCTGATAACCTTTTTATAAAACGTACACATCTATAAATTTAAAAAGTACTCATAAATGTCAAATAAAAATAACAAGAATTTGGAGAATTTTTCCATATTATTCATTTGATAATTCTAGATACTATATTAAATATCAATTTCACAATGTAAATAACAGAATTTCTTTTGATAGGTTTCCGACATACAAAGACTCCCAAAATTGAATACATACTATTTTTATTAGGTATTTTAAGAATACTGTTTAGCGACTTTTTAAAGGTTTTAAACAATATTCTTAAAATACCTATTTTAATCTAACATTTATTTAAAATTTATTAAATACATTCGAAGAAATGTAGTTGGATAAAAAACAAAAATTAGGAGTCATTGATATTTATATAACCCAAATATTTTCTTTGAAGTTACAGATTTCTTTGTCAAAAAATAGAATATTCCTTTAGAATAATTCCTTAAAAAAATTTAAGGCATAAATTAAAATTCTGTAGTATATCCTTTTGCATTTAGAACATCGTCAAAACAGTATACATTGATCTGAAGGGTTTGTGTTGTTTCGAAGGATATTTTTGTCCATTGTTCTTCGAACACTGTTCGTAAGAGTTCATTGCTCCTGACATTATGCTTTTGAACAGATGTTTCCAAATGAGACCCCAAGTTAGTAATCAGAATGTTATCGAGAAATCGAGGAGGAGTATGCAATTACATTTTATAATTGTACAACAACCGCAACTTATTTTTTACTGCATGTTTTTGATAGTTATGTTGTTGAAACATAAAAATAAACCTTAACCGAATTTCAAGGCACTTAGTTTTAAATTATACTACAGTACTTAAAAGTATTTCATTGTAATCATGAATCAGTCAATAAAAACTGATTTTCCTACTCTTTTTGTAGCTATACAACCTCATACAAAAAGCTAAACCACCAACATGCTTTACAGTGAAGATGGTATTTCGGGGAATTAGTTCAGAATTAGATTCCGTCAAACGTACCATCAAATCTCTTTATCACTTCCAAAAAGAACATTAAACTAACTTTCAGCACTGAAATTGACTTTAGTTTAGAAATATATTGAGGCTTTGAAATATATTTCTTCTTCTTTCTCTTTTCGCTTTGGAACTGGAGAGTTTTCTTCCAGCTATATATGATCATTATAATTTGTTTCTCGAAGTACTGTTCGATTTGTCTCGGCAAAAATACATATTCCTACTATTGTTTAAAAATGAATAAAGCAATTTTTACAGTGTGCCCCGTAGGAATTTTTTACTACTTGAATGATGTTTTTAATGGTTGTCGAATTGAAGGATTTATTTTCTCTTCTTCCAGGTTTATTTATAATATGCCTAATTTTTTTAATATACTCTTGGATAATTTTTGTACCAATCTGTGATTGCGTAGAACTTTCTTTGCAATATCATGCAAAAATTTACCCATCTCAAGCATTAGAAAAATAATTTTCCCAATTTCAATATCAGTTCTCTCTCTTTCTCTGGAGCTCATTTTCACATCTAATTTGTTTTTCTCCTGGAAGTGAAATATTAGTATCTTGAAGAAATAGAACTATTATATAGAATCACACATAACAAAAAAATAGTAATAGCAACATCGCTTTTTTATAGGATGTATACTTCATTTTGTGACCCTGAAATCTAGAGTTTGACGTAAAAATTTTGTCGGTTAAAATATAATCGGTTCTCCCTCTTTGTTTTTCAGTCTGATACACATTATAACTTACTTTTTACCGTTCATTTAAATATTAAACTTAAATTAATATTTAATAATATTGTTTTAGGCCTTTCAGAAAGGCAGGGAGAGGTGTATGTTTAATTTTGGGAGCCACCATATATTGGAAAATAGCTCGCTAGGTAGTGTTTGCTTCTCAATACTTTCTTTTGAACCCTAAAAAAAGTTTTCTGTTCGTTTTATAGGTATCGTAAAAATAACTCTGTCTTGAATTATTAACCTAAAATTTCTGAAATAAATTGATTATTTTCACGAATTTCACTTTACTATTTATTCGATCGCCATTTGTTGAAACAATTAAAACATACAATCACTCTCTTCTGAAGTATTAAAATAATTTCAACTTTAGGCGACAAAAAGAATGAAAGCAAAAAATTACATGATCAAAATAAAATTATTAAAATTAAATAAAGCAATAAAATATTAAACATACAATAATATTCTGGTCAGATAAGAAAATTATAACAAACGATAAAGTATTAAATTAAATATATCATAAGATGAGTCTAACTATTGTTGTCATAAAATGAAAAAAAATTACTATAGTATTTTGTTCTCAGCATTTTTTCCAGATTAGCAACAGCTAACTAAATTTAAAAATCGTTGCAAATATATTTCAAAATTTCTAATGTTCGAACACTATGTAACATCATCGAGCTACACTGGGTCTTATGGGAAATTTACTAAAACTGAGAGAGAACACAACAGCATCATCCACTCAGACAATTAAGTCACAATATTATCTCCCACTACCATTCCAAAAAGCTTCCGCCCTAAAAAACGTTCCACTTCATAATGAGCGGAACATTAATTAACGATCTGACTTGCTCAACATATCACCGAGCTGTCTTCTTGCTTGTTATCTCCATCACAGTTGACAACAAGCCTCGCTCCATTGGCGAAAAAATTACCGAAGAGACAGATAATATAGGATGGAGCAAGAAAACCTTGATCTTACTGACGGTGGCGAACAAAGGTTTAATTTCCCATCAAACACCCCCTACGCGTCATGCTTGACATCACTTCCTGTAAGTCGGGACATGTTTTTTTTTATATCTTTTTTTTTTTTCAAAAGGCACTGGGGTTCTATGTAGATGTGGAACAAAACTCGTCTGTTTCGCCCTGGCTTATCTCTGCTGCCTTTTTGAAGCCGCATCCTTTCATTTCCTCAGCTCTAACTAACCTTAATTGTCAAATTGCACTCCCCAAAACGTCGATGGAATCTTCAAGTAACACAGGGAACTTTTCATAGAGTTTTCTGGGATCTTAATTTGTAAATAACGTCCTCTATTGATAGGGAAACAGAGAGAAAGAGGACGTCAGATAATGAGATAAGATGTCGTTCTTAATTGCGTGGGGATGTGTCATTTTATGGGTGTGCCGTTTACGAAGAGGATGTTTGTTGGGGACTTTTAGTGTTTACAGTCGAGAATGTTTCTGGTATTTTTTCACAAAGGCTGCCTCTGAAAAGATTTCTGGAAATAGAATAAGTTTTATTTATACATTGCGCTATAAGATTTCATTGCCAGTTTATTAAATAATTCATTTCGTTAATTGAAAATCGATTGCATAATTCACGAAGAAAAGAGTTTGAATCTTTCAGATACTTCTCTTAAATGACGTTTAATTTTTGAATAAATATTGTACAGTTTGATCCCGTTAATTCACGATAGTCATGTTTTGTGTTTACTAAACAACGAGTTAAGTGAACCGTGAATCACACTATTAATATAAATTGAGTGATAATATAAATTCCCACATCGATATGATCGTTAACACTCTTTCTACGTTATTTTCAATTATTACGGAAAGCATTAATTCAAGAAAAAATCTTTATAACACCTGAAATTTGTTCAATAAAAAGGGCTTTACGTACAGCTAATCTCAATGACCTCGATTCCAAACTGGAACACTTCACTTTCTCAGAAAAAATTATTCATATCCAAACCGAACATTCAAATCCAAAAAGGATAACTAAAAAAGTATTGAAAGATCGAGACCCTTCTAGTCCCAAACTTTCAAAGGATACGCCTCATAGACAAGCTATTGTTCATCTCCGCTGAGTCGGATTTTCAACTTCTCTTTTTTGTAACAAAAGTCACCTTCTACACTTAACGATTAGATGACCCTTTCGGATTCTGGTTTCGTAAAATATTTCTATATTACCCCAGTGCTTCCTTTTTGCTCGTTTTTAAGCATGCAAGCACCATTTGATATTTCTTTCTCAGGTTACTAATTTTTCTCATTCGGAGTGTAAATTTGTCGTTGTAAACTGAAATTCCATGGCTTATTCACCCCATGATACATAAAATAAAACGGAAGAAAAAGTATTAATACCCGCTATTAACAAGAACTCCCGAAGTTATTTAAAAATTTCATAAAATGAGGCATGGTAAAACAACGGACACACGAGTTAACAAATCGTAAGTTAAAAGAGTTCGACCCTACTTTAATTTTTATATATCTACAGCAATATTATCTTTATTAAATTGTAGTACAAGACCTATTTTATTAATCAGGGAGTTTAAAAATTATGATTCTATGAAAGTGAGTGTTAAGATTGAAATATTAATATATCGTTTCATATTCAATATTAGCCTTTGGTATAATAATATTTCAATATTATTTTTTAAAAGATGGTTTCCTGAATTTTGGAATAGGGCGTATTTGTTACAGGATTACTTAATATTAAGATATTTAACTAAGGGTAATGGAATTTAATAGAAATGACATCTGGATTTATTATGCTTGTTAGCGATCGTGTAATTTATTGTATACTGTTCAAGGATAATTGTACGATTTGAAATAAATAATTTATTTTGACAATTTCAGTATTGATCAGTAAACTCATTTCAATATCAAAAATATTTTCGAAATTTTTTAGAATACTTTGAAAATCTGTGAACTTCTTAGATGTTGTATGAGGTTTTCATATGACTTAAAATTTCTATATTCTCATGGCAGAACTTACATTAAATTTAAACTTCTATGTTTTGATTTATTTGCTTGGTAATGTATTTTATTTCAAGATCCAATAACCTTGGGCTATTCTTTCTTGGTATCAGTGTTACCTGTGCTGATTTAATGCATGTACATGATTTGTCAAAATAAACTATGACTCATAAAAATGTCTTCGATATCGTAACCATAAAATGATTTTTAAGAAGTAAAATGTTAGAAATTACTCGTTCATAACATAAACATAAAATAATCAAATGATACTTATTCAATATACATTAATCTTTTAATGAAATAATAAGTCTGATTGTCCAAGGACAATTCGTATTATGTCAATCTTAATCAAATTTGATATAATAGGAAAGACTTTGAACTTTTATATACTGAATGAATCTTTCTGTTTTTCAAATTTTTAATGCAAATATCTATGTGTACTATTATAGAATAACAAACAAATTAAAAATATTATTGTAAACTTCAGATGTCTTCTTAAATGGGAAATGTTTACTTTGATATTTTTTTTTTATTTGAAAAAAATAAAACATAAGAAGACAAACAGCTTGTATAATAAATATAAAAGGAAAACTTAAAAGCGTTCCTATTGCGAAAAGCATTGAAAACTGTTCCTTTTCTTCTGGTTCCATAACACCAGAAGAAACTAGTTTTAAAATAAACAAAAATTAAAAATAATGTCTACGTCGTAATTAATCGCAGATACAAAAACATCTATTATATTATAGGCACAAGAAATTTAAAAAGAATTTGAATTCAAAATAGCAGATTTAGTATTCAAATTTTCAACGAGAATTTAGAACAATTTTTATTCAAAACAAACTTTTCATATAGATACAGTTATATATGCGATAGCATAAAGTAGACAATTTTCTTCGAACAAAAAATAATTAATAACAATTTTTTTTTAAAGAATGGGGGGAAAAATTCATTTATACCAACCCAATTTTTCTATTTCCGTTTCCATGACGACCTGTAAGAAAAAAAATACACGAAATCTACTTACGTTATATAGTATAAATGTTTAGTTTATGGTTATGAGTATATATATTAATAATAATTCGAATTAAAAACCAACGTTTTTAAAAACAACGTTTTTATATGGCGGCAAAGTTTATTAAAAAAATTATTGAAATATTAGTTAAAACTGGATGCAAATATCTAAATATTGCATTGTTAGGCAAGTAAGAACAGTTCCCAAAATTTCAGAGCTCTAGCTTGCTGGGAAGTTGGTTAAATTAACGATAGAAAACTTGATGACACAGTGATACACACACAGACAGATACACACCAAGTGAAATACATAAAAACGTTAAAACTAACTAAAATTAATTAATTCATCCGGTAAATTAAATGAATGGAATGCATTTTTACCCAACCACCCTTGGCGACAAGAATTACTTAGCGATATTTTGCTAAATGTGGCTACCCTGTTCCGTTTTACGGACTTAAGTTAAACAAAAAATAAAATAATAATAATAATAAATAAAAACCAGCCAAGTTTGGAGCAAATTTTTGAAATCGCGCCAAGTGATTGGGCTAAACTGCATTATTAAAGAAAATATTAATTAAAACTTATCGCAAACGTCTAAATATTGCATTGTTAGGCGAGTACGAACGATTCCCAAAATTTCAAAGCTCTAGCTTGATGGGAAGTTGGTTAAATTAACGATCGAAAATTTGATGACACACACACACACACACCAAGTGAAATTCAGAAAAACGTTGTAAAATTACGTAATACAGAAAATGTGCATGTAGTAGCACTAGTATGTCTCAACAAAATCTTTAATTTTTTAAATAATGTTGTAAAGAAAGAGAATTAATTTGTACATTTCTTTACATTTGATTACAAGAGTTAAGTTTTAACACTCGTTTTTTCTTGTTGCTAAATTTATTATTTAAAAATAAAACTACTATAATTACGGAAACTTTATAAATAATTTTGATTATCTTGTTTCAAAATACAAATTTAGATAATTGTAGTAGAAAAAGTTGATCTATAACTTCTGGAAACTGACACTGCATGACATATAAATCATTGAATTACTAGAAAACTAGTTTAAAATTGGAGACAATAAATAATGTAGAAAAGTAAAATAAATATATATAATTTTAGGGTCAAAATTTTTTTTTCGTGGTTGGATGTACATCTCAATTTTCTATCAAATAATTTTTCAACAATCTGAACAAAATATTTTAAAATGTAGCTTCAATTTAAAGCCCAGAATTTGTATCACTCTTTCTAAAAATGACCCAATAACTGAATATTTATGTTATGATATTTTGTTTTGTAAACAAGATTGTAAAGAAATGAACTGATCATTCTGTCGAGTGTGTAATGTTAATAGATTGAATTATATCTGGGAAGATAATTTTTTATTTTAAGATTAATTTAAGTGATTTAAAGAAATCTGCACATTTAGAAATTCATGGAAATCCCATCAAAAGCATAAGATAAATAATAATAAAAATAGATATGATTAGAAAGGAGAAAATTCTTTGAACTGATATCATTAACGCTGTTTGAATTTGTAGACAATTTAATACCGTATTTTATATCACATTTTCAAAACTCTGCCACAGATTCAAACCACCACAAATGCTCTTCATGGCTCTAATCACACGTTAAAACCTTCCGATACGCTTTATTTGCAAACAGTTCTTGCTTCATAATTAAATAACATGGGATAAACGTCACCATTTTTATTATACTATATCACGTAAGTGTGTATGAAGAAGCTAATCAACAAGTTCACCCAGTAAATCAACATCTTTGTTTAGAATCAAAACATAATATCAAGTTTCTATTTTTAAATTCCATGTACTAAAAACATACATGGTTATAGATAAACGAATGTAATATATAAAAAAAAGAAGTAAATAGTTTATTTTTCATTCTCGACAGACAGGCAATTAAAGTAAAGAAAACACAAAATCTCTCTTATTTAGTTTAGTTATCTTCTACTTGAAATATGCTTCTTTAATAACAGTAAAAAAAGTAATGAGATAATGATGAATGATGGTAGTATTAAGATGATGACGACGACGGCACTATATATATATATATATCGCAATGCTACTTCGAAAAGTTGATTATAATAGTATTACCAAAGATATATTTATTGGATATACGAGTAAATCAATTTTATTTTGCTGACCTTATTTAGTTAGAAGGAATTTAAAAATATGAGAAAATTGTGATTGTCAGTAGAGTATAATTCTGTTATAGGAGTCTTCATCTTAAATATAATTTAATGTGTAACCGGTTAAGAGACATACATGTTTAAAAATATAATGCGCGATATATTTGTAATGTATAGATGTTTTACTCGAAACTCTTGTTCTTCAAACACAAAGGCTTGTATCCTCCTGGATCTCCTTAATATAGAATCGGTGATTTCGATAAAATTTTAAAAATGTGTCGAAATAGAGGATGCCTTCCGCAGAAGCTCTTGTTGTACAATGATCCTGAAGGGTAATGCCAGACAAAATTCGTGAAGAATAGGAAGCAAAAGTGCTGGTGAGATGTTTTATCCCAATCCCTGAGCTAATATCTCCTTTCGCATTAATAAAAAGAATTTGTTTACTGCCATATGTAACGGTTAGCCATGTAAATACATTTGCATTGTGGACAATGCACCGTTGTTCAATACAAAGTCGTTCTTTTAAAGATCTACTCATCTTATAAACATCAGTTGTATCGAGGGAAAAAAACAGGATTCTTTCTTAAATGCAAGCAACTTCGGTTTTTCATCGAAGCACAGCAAAGTGTGAATAAGAAAAAAAATGGGCCTGTAATCAATTATAACGTAGACTCCATCGCAATTTTAGACTTAAATAACACTTTAAAAACTTTTTATGTTGTTTAAATTTAAAAAAATCCTGCCAATAAAATAAACATGACTTATTTAGATTGAATATTGTGAAGAGTAATAAATAATTAGAATAAGTGAAGTGTATAATACTTAGTGAAGAGTATTAGATTGGATTTAGTGAAGTGCAATGAATAAAATTGAATAGAATTACATATATATAAGCACTGTAGCATTGGATATTGAGTTGGTAGCTGTAGAGTCTGATAAAGGTAGAGAGCAGAAATTATTAAGTGAAACATCGATACTAGATCTGCATGGAGTAAGGAGTCTTTGGAGCAATTTCAGATGAATCTGTATAGGATTAATGATAGAACCCTTAACTTTATCTCGTCTAAGGCCTGCAACCGGAAAAGGTTGGTAAAAATTGTATATAGTTTTCATTTTATTTAAACATTAAATTAGACGCATTTAAGTGTATGTTCACCACGTAAAGTACAAGTAAAAGTTAAATATTAATTATTCATTGATCTTAAAAAAGAACTTGGTTAACATTACTTAATTGGATTAGCATTCATTGGGCTATAATTTATTGATTATGTAATATAGAACTTATAATAGAAAATTAAGGATATAATAGACAGGCATTATGCAATGACAGAATGCACATTTAGATGTTTGGACATGAAATGCGTGTCATATTCTTCTACTAAGCACGTGACCAGGTGCACAGTTCTGTGATACTAGAAGATGAGGCAGAAAGGACAGACTTTTTGAAATGACTAGATCTCACTACCAGGTGAAGTGACAGATGCGGGATAGATGACATTAGGTCCATGAAGCTATAGAGTCTTTTTCAGTTAAAGCTGTGTAGCCGTGAACTATAGAGCTCCGGGCTTTTAAGCCAACTGTTTCGTCAAGAATAACGAATCTATCACCGCAGTTCAATGAGAGTTTCTTTGCCATTTCAATATCTACAGAAATCAAGCTGTTCGCGATCTTAACACTATCTTACATTGAGTTTCAGTATTTCGTACACGAGTTATTGAAACCCAACGTACGAGAAAAACGAAAATTAAGTACTCCTGGAGTGTGGAAAGGGTCAGATAAGTCATGTTGAGCACTCCGAGCCGGTCTGTAAATCATTCTTTTGAACTTTGTCTCGGTAATGATTCTGTAAGACGTATTTTGAATTTAATACTAAAATTACACTCCAACAAATTGGCAACAATTAAAATCAGGGAATTACGCCCAGCGTCTGAACTTCACACATAAGATGGAGCACTTTTGAGCTAAATGCAAACTTCATTTTGTTCGTGAGTGATGAAGCTCATTTTCATCTCAATACCGTGGAGAATCAACAGAAGTGCCATTATTGGGATTCTGAAAACCCGTAAGAATTATACGAAAGACCGCTCTAAGGTGACGATTTGGTGCGCTATTGGCAGAACTGGCGTCATTGGTGACATTAGTGATAGCAGAAACCATATAGGAGACGTTGTTTCCCACGCTTTATTTTGTCAAATTCTATTTCAATACAAACTTGTATACATCAATAAATTTCTTTTTAAGAAAAAATTAGTGGTATTGGGATATTTTTTAAAAATGCCCATCCTTTTAGCTTTTCCCAGTACTTCTTAATGTGGATGATGAACAAACTATTGGAGATGCTTTGATGGGTAGATCAAGCAATTATCTCTTTGCGGAATGTGTTTAGGTCGTCTGAATCCTGTCCTCTGCATATATATTCCATTATGAAACCATTTTCCCTGAAATTAAGGAGTCAGACAGCCTTAATAGTGGCAGCCCTTTTAAGGTGGTTTTCATTTAATATTATAAATTATTATAAGGCTCTTACATTGCAACTCACCAATATCACTTCCATGTACTTCCATTTTTAATCTTATTTAAAACTGCTATGACGTAAAAGTCCAAGAAACTCACACCAAAATAATGATAACTAAGATATTTTATTCATAACTACGAATAATCAATATTTAATTCCTGACATACTCGAGTTGTGGCAACCTAGACAGAATCTGATAATTTATATATAATATAATAATTTACAACTTATCAAATCGGAATCACAGAGAAAAATTAAAGATGATAGTTCGAGTTCTTGATCCTAAGTAGATCTTTTCTGACTAGGATACGATAATTTCTCATGTTTGGCAATACGGTCCCTATTCCTTTGTTTATAGTTTCAACTCTATTATTAATTTCTTACTAATTCAGAATTAGATTGCTATCTGCTTATAAATATATATCCTCAGCTCTATTTCTTGTACTTCAATAACTCTAATCCAAAAATCATTTGAATCAATATCACAAAAAGTTCCCAAGACGTTAGTTGAAGGGGGTGAAGAGATAATAGGATGCTCAAAGCATATACCGCATTCAGTTTACTCAGATCAGAAAATTGCAAAAATACAGAACAGCTCAATATTTAAAATATTATTTATTTGTTATTTGTATTATTGTTATTTATTTATGTTTGTTGACATCATAATGAATACCACTTGTTCGAACAGACCAAAAAAAAGTTGATTTAACATTTGTATAAGGATACAACTTATATCATCGCTGCAAAAGACTTTGCTTAGCTAAAAAAACAGAATAAACTCAGACCAGGTTCAGGATGAAGTCGGCTGATCTGGCTGACGAAGGAGCGACGGGAATCCAGGGTTGTTGTTGTTGCGAGGGTGATCATATTCCTCCGATGGTTACACAGGTACAAATACTAGTACTGCAAGTGCGCAAGCAGAATTCATACAATTTGTATAATTACGTGCATGCAGAAACTAGTTATTCTGAATCACCATCTCGATAGAGAAAGGTGAGAATGTGCAAATAATTCTTGCCACTTCATGGAATGGTGAGAAATGCAAGTGGTTTAAAAAAGGTCGCCACATAGCATAGTGAAAATGTAGCAAGCTATTCAAGGTGAGTCATCACTGGGGAAACGTGATAGAATATTCCAGAACATTTCTAATTTTTACTTTTCATTCCTAATATCAGAACTGAAATCTGTGAAATCACTAAAATGGTGATAGTGTGAAATTCTATAAATGTACAATGGAACTAAGAAAATATTCTTTTCTTATTTCTGTAATAATCGTATGATCGCTGTTTCATCCTTTCATCCCTTTAAAATTAATCAAATAATTTACACAACAACCATACGATGATTCAGTGGAACGTAAGCGTTTTAAAAAAGTTTTTTTTCTTTTGATTACTGTGCCGAATAGTTTGAACATATATTCAAGAACAAAGCAAAAAATTGTGCTTTTCAAAACTGTAATAATTTTAAGGGAATTAATTATTATATCTGTGGAAATTCCTATATAGAGTTCCCTTTAGTTATGCATAAATTATTCATATGCTCTTCATAAATATAGTAAGTTTTTATGATATTTCTACTACATACCCTCATGTACTTGTTAATTTTGGAACCATTGCTATATGTCAAAAAATACATAGACTTTTTCGGGTTTTATTGTCTACTTTCGTACAGTATTCTAGAATCTCTAATTTTACTAATTCGGCTAACTATCATAAAATAATGAGCAGCTAAATATGCCTACAGATTTTGATGAAAAAATACGAATAAAAAATCCCCATTTCTAGTTTAAAATATTTCAAACAATAAGAATAAGAATATATAACTCTCAGAAAAATTTATTTCTTCTATAACAGTTAGAGTGACAACGACAATGTCATTTCTGAATTTAAATAAGTTACAAAAGCCGAATACTTTTTTACATAGTTAATACATGAATACCACATTCAGTACATTTACTCTAATCACTACTAATAAATCATTAATAGACAGTGGAACCCACTAATTTGAGGTAATTGGGGTCCATGGTTGCTAATCCGCGAGCTATAGTATTAATGTTAATTGAGCGATAATATAAATTCTAACATCGATATGAATTTTCCGCGACATTTTTTTAAATTATTACGGAAATCTCTTACACAAGAAACAAATCATTGTAACTCTCAAAATTTGACAAATAAAAAAGGGTTGAACGTATAGCTAATCTCACTGATCGCGAGATCTTGAAAATAGTTTCTCACTAAAAATTTCCTAACAGAAACATTTCACTTTTCGAGAAAGGGTGATTCATATCCAATACAAGCATTCAAATCAAAGATTGATAAATAAAATAATTCAAATGGTCATCTCTCTTTTAGTCTCAAACTTTCAAAGGATGTTTTCAAAGATAACCTTTTGCTCATTTCTCTGTTTAGTTGGATTTTTATCTTCTCTCTTTTGTGACGAAAGTCAACGTGCACTCTTTATAATCAGGAGACTTGCGGGTTTCGGTTTTGTGAAATATTTCTATTCTACCCCTGCTTTTCTTTTGTGTTCGATTGTAAGTGCACAAGCACCATTTAACTGATTTAGAAAAAAGTAAGAAACTCCATAGGATTAACATAACGTTTGAAAATTCTAGGTGGCATTTTGGAGAGAGACTTAATCTTGTCGAGACTTGTTTAAACTTTGAAACATAAGCTTTGTTGATCAAGGCGAACATTACGAACACACACTCTTGTGCTTCATGTGTTGCACTGCGTATGCTGCAACTCATTCGCATACTAATGAAAAAGATATTGGAAACAAAGATACATAGAATGTACCAATTAAGTTAAAGTCTGTCCAGGTCTAATATGTCACCTCAGGTGGTGCCTGTCTCAGTGACTGTACCCTTTGGTCCCGGGGAGCTAATTACTAGCACGTGTCCAGGCTGAGTGGCTCGCCTGACTCTGACTCCCGAGTTAATTTCCCACGCGAACTTGGAACTCATTCATAGACCCCGCAGGTATGAAAGGCTGAGTTGATCCACGACCAGCTACCCAAGCTGAAATCACCGGGAATCGAGCCTGGGTTGGCAGTACTCGCAGTCAGACATGCTAACTACGACACCAGCGCAGCCACACATAATAAACCAATACCTACTTTTAATGCGAACCTATCTTGTTTAAAAAACATTTAGCATTGTTTGTTGAAGCATGTGTTAGGTAAATTTTAATATTACTCAAGCCTTTCAGCACATTCTTGCGAATATTGCCAAGGGCCTGCAGTTGGTCCTTAACACCACTTAAATTAACCTTAGACCGCCCTCATACATTTCTTCAAGATATTCCGTTGGGTAGTACCGTCCCCGTCGGGAACCACAGCACTAGAGAAACACGAGAGCTACTGGTGACGAACCTCGTGATTTTGAACAGCGAGCAATAGACGAGGCGACACCTGAACCCTCTCCTAATTTCCAAACCCCACCATGAAAACATTTTAAACTCCATTTAAAGTGCAAAAGCCTCTGTTATTCAACATAATGGGTGTTTAGAAGAATTCGGATATGAATACTCGGTTTTTGTTGGTAAGGCTCCTGCCTTCCAGCCATTTTGAATTCGTGAAAGTAATTTTAATTCCACGGAATTTTTCTACTTTTCTTCTCAAACCTAGATTATTGCATTATTTAAACGCCTCCCCCCCCAATACATTTGAAAGAGCAAAAAATAAAGAACTATTTATGGAATTACATTTTCTCTACAATTTTTAAAAATATTTTGAATTGTTTTTTAAAGAATGATTAACGCAGAAACGAATCACTAAAATAGACGTAAAAATATTGACAAAAATTAAAGAAAAAACTTTAATTCTGCAGAAACCTTCATTATTTTTTGTTATTAAGAGGATGGATTTTATAAGGATTATAAAAGGATGTTATAAGAATTATTATTACGTTCACAGATTAAAAATGCCTTATGGTTGAAGATATATTTCTCTCTTTCACATTAATCAAACAGAAAAAGCTTGAAACAATGCCTAATTTTTAACTGAAGAACATATAAAAATACAATATTTGTATGTTTTATTTGTTGCTATCTCCTTACTAGGCCCCCAATGCTTCCATTCCCAAATTTGAATTTTTAATCTTCACAAATTGCTAAAACAATGTAACGATTCTTCTTTATTTGAATAACTTATTTTCATTTGTCTTTTTAATAATTGTTAAAAAATATTATGCAAATTTGCTTATGTTCTTATATCAAATTACAATATTTAAAACGTATATGTTTAACGCTTGAACAATTAAAATATTTTAATATTATAGGAAAATTAAGAAAAAAATTTTAATCGAATAAAACTTGTCTTTAGCTAGCATTCAAAGGGTGTTAAAATATAATTTATATATTAAGAGATGTTATATTCAAAGGAAGAAAAGAAATTCCTGAAAAACAAATATGAGGTGAAAAAAATCTACAGTACACATCCGATAAAGTTTTAAAACATGCTTTTTCCATTAAGTGCTTAAATATATGTTATCTCGAACGGGTTCAAAAGAACGATAAGATATTTATTAATAAATTGAAAAGATAAAGCATAGCAATAATTCGAATTCGAAAATTTGATAATGATCTGTAGATTGTAAACGGCTTGAATTATCGATTTTTAATTAAAGTAATAATATTTATGTAAATTTGATGCAGTGATATTATCTCATTAAATACGTTTAATAATATTTAATTAACAAAATTTTATTATTTTAAAGTTAAATTAAGCATTTAACGGGATAATTTTTCTGATTTTCCAGTATTGTACGTTGTAGCCGTTGTCGAGTCCACGCATAAGGTATATTATATTTTAGCTTCCAGATCTAGTGCCTTAGAATAAATTCCTGTGGGGATAAATAAATTTGTGCGGCAACGACAAGTTTAAAAATATTCAGTGATTTAGTTCGACAATTTGTAACGACTATCCTTCATTTTTTGTTCTTGCGCCATATCTTAGTTAAAGATAATAAATAACATTTATTAACATTTATTTAACATTATAAATATTGACTCCAATTGAAGATACGTAAGAACAAACCAAAACAATTTATTAATATTCACTGATAAATAGTTGAGGTCACTGTATTACAAATTAATTTATCAGTTCTAACTGATAAATTAATTTGTAATACAGTGACAAACAATTAATAAATTATAAATTAATTTGTAATACATACTTTTCACTTGTATGATTCAATCACTTCACAAGCACCTGAATCTCGTTTTAATATTTTTTCCGTGAAATCCATTTCAATCCACAAAACTAATTGAAGAGTTTCGATCTGAATTACATTTCTCTGTCATCAAGTCGTTATCCTTTATCTCCCTTCACTTTCCTTTCAATTTACTTCCTTTATATATCATTATATATATAAATCTTATCACTTCATTTCATGTTTCATTTTGAAATTTTATGCAATTCGACCTAATATAATGAGCCCGAGAAAAGAATATAGAAAATAGAAAACAGACCAACGTCACTCGTTATAGATATACTCTGGTGCCAATGGAGTATCCTAAGAATTCTTGCAATTGATATAGGTTCTGGTGTTGCCACTTGTGAATTTGTTATCCTTGTGGTGATTTTTTCCGGTCTATTGTGAGTGTTATTGATATGAAGCAGTTTAGGTCTGAAATTAAAGGTTTCATCAGAGGTTGACTGTAAAGTCTGCACTTAGCCTCAGCGTTTGTATCAGCCTATGACATGATAGGAGAAGTCTGGTTCATACTTCTAACTTCCTTGGGGAGCAAGTCTCCACACAAATTGTCTTCCATACTGACAGGGGCTTGGAACCGTTGAAGGCAATAGTATTTTCTGATGTTGCGAAATTGCTTAAAAAGATCCCGTAAGGAGTGAATGATGTTAGTTACACCATTCCTCATTGGCTCTTCAGTATATTTTGAGTCAGAGAAAATAGCCAATCAATAACGCATCTATGGCTGAATTTATTTGGTGAAGCGCAAGAGCAGCAATTATTTCTATTTCAAACTAATTGAATAAAGATAATTAAGTCTATAAGAAAAATATCTTATTGAAGTGTTTTTCGAGTTATTTTTATTGTCTATAAGATTTGTTGTTGGTTGAATCTTTTATTAATTTAAAGGAAGCATGATTTATTAAAACTCTGTTTTGGTTTTGTGACAGCATTTAATCATTATAAATGTATCAGTACTGGAAATTCTTTTTTTAATCAAAATTTTGTAAAGATAAAAGAAGTTCCTAGTATATTTTTGATGAAACCCAATTTTACCTTTGCATTTAAATAAACTTCTGATGTTGCAGATTAACATATAAAACAACATACGCATTAAATTCAAATGTTTGTTGAAGGGAAAGTGTAAGTTTGTTGAAATAAAACACATCGGTGAAATTATGCATTAAAGGCATAAAACAAAGCATACACTTCATTATACTTTCTTTATTTTAATAGTAACTTTCTTTATTAACAAATCTACATCTACATCAATTGGATGAAAAAATTAATGAAATAAACAATTTTTCATACCGATTTTCTGAATGAATTATAAAACAATTTGATCCGTGTAAATGTTTTTGATGGGTTACCATGACAACACAAGCGACAAATTTAAAAGGGATAAAAGTTTTAGTGAGGATTTTGGTGTGTTATTTTCTGTCAATTGACACACCTTAAAACATGCTTTACAATAAAACATGAACAAATAAATAATCAAGCTTTTAAAAATCTATCATCCATCTTACTCACAAAAAACATTTAGTTGAAATTCCTTTTACTACCTTCATTTTCAAAGAATGCTTCAAATTCTATTTTGCTTCTGAAAAAAAAGAGCTTAAAAGCTCAGGTAAAAAATAGCTATTATATAAACAAACCTTAACATAAATGTTAAGAAATATTCACATTATACTTTTCAAAATTGTTCTCAGTTTTGTTGAAATGATTAGAACATTTAACACTTATCTTTTCATCTAGCAGATGTATTAAAATATACTTATTTTGTAAGGCCAAAATTATTCTTGCATGTTTGTTTTTTTCTATATGTTTTTAAGTACAAAGGCTTGCACTTAAAAAAGGCTTGCATTAAATGAATTTTTACCAAAAAATAAGAAAACGGAATGAATCGAGAAATCAAAATTCGTGCAAATTTGGTATCAGTATTTAATTTGATTTAAATCATAATAGCGTGTAATGTTTCAAAAAAATTGAATCTTATTATGTTATCGTTAATTTTGAATGGCATTTAATCATATACTATTCTTCAAATTCCGATTAAAAAACCCAAATTTAACAGAAGAACAACATGAAAAATCAGAAAATGTTTTTACAGTTTGTACTACAGAAATCGAAAGCATAAATAAACAAAATACAAATTTACAACTTTTTAAATGATGTTCTTATATATCAAGATATCGAAACCCTCTACATATAACATAATTCACAAATTTTAAACACTTTATTCAAGCTTTTTTATTCATAAAAGGTACAAAAGGCTTCAAATGTAAAAATGTAGATTACTTTACGAGTTAATTTACTAAAATATATTTCTTTTGTTCAATCCATTATCTATATTAAAATATTTTTTCAATTCTTTGAACCTGTTGTATATCAATACACACAAGAAAAAATTAAATTAAATATTAAAAAACAATATAAAACAGAACCTAAAAGAATACAAAACCAGGAAAGTATAAGATGATCAAAAAAGAAGAAAAAAAGTAAAATTAACTAAAATTAAAAGAAAAAAAGAAGACAATGGGAAAGAAATGAAATTCAGCATGAAAAGAATTGTAGTAACAAATTTAATACATTGTCTTGCGCAGAGTTAAAATGGTTTTAAACAAACTCTTTGAGATATTTAAGATCCCAGGGCAAAATTATCTTATATCCTCTTAACAAAGACATATCTAAAGAGGAAGGAAAAGGTCATAGGATGGTAGCCCCCTTAATAAAAGTAAATGTCTCCATAAAGATTGTGTCCATCCCTGAAAGAAGGTTGTCTCCATTCACCGTTTCCTTTCTAGATAAAGTTTGTCCTCAGGAGAACAGTACTTCAAAATATTCTCATAGGCATGAGCCTTAAGTGTTGCCGTACCCTGAAATATAAACAAGGTCAATAAATAAAAGAAAGGAACAATTTCGATGATGTAATTAGGAAGTAAATCTCACTTTCGCACGAATTATATATCAATGACAATCTTGCAAGAGGAGGGGAACGACGTGGGAAATTCATTTCGGATGGGTAGGCTAGTAATACACTCAAATGGTGTCCACCCATTCAAGTTCTAAATCTCGATGACTAACCAATTCCGAGGGAGGGGGAACCTTTCACAGTTTCAAGCGCAACTTAATTACTAATTGTGCAAGATGTCGAAATATTAGCCACCCAAAGGGCTATTGTTTTAGGTGAGGCATTTTGGCGTACCAGATCACTTTTCAATTTGCTATCGTTTGCTTCAATTTCCATTACATTTAACTTAAATATATTCAATTTAAAAATGTATCGTTTGCTTTAATTTTAATTTCATTTAGCTGATAGAATATGCGATTTAATAATTTAGCGTTTGCTTTTAAGTTAATTACATATAGCTTAGATTTATTCAATTTAATAATTTATCGTTTCCTCTAATTTTAATATCGGAAAAGTTTACTATTATCCATTTCTCGATATTTTATCACTTTCTTTAATTCTTATATTTAATTGAGTACTTTAATAATAATTCTAAAAAAGCGCACCTTGGGTGACTAAATCTATTCTTTGCATATAACTTTTTACATTTTTATTTTTGTTTTGTTTTAACATCTTTATGATAATTATCATTCTGGTTCTTGAATATAAAACAAATTTAATAAATAAATAAGATATTTGTAAAATTTATGAATAAACTGAATCCTACTGGTTATTCTTTATAATAATAATTAAATTTCCAATTTACTTCCATGAAAATTGTACATAAAATTGTTTATCTACATTCCAATAAAGTATTAATTTTAACTCTCAAGTTTCATGAGCTGGAATAGTTGTTTTATAAATCAAATAAAATAATTTATGATATTTTAAACTGTTATTTGAATTTAAAATTTCATATATAATTCTAAATAATTGGGGGGGGGAGGGGGAGAAGTCGCTTGAAGACAGGTTTGAAAGCGCGTATGCTACCATTTTAGATTTATCACCACTGTTTGGGATTCAGAATTTACTAGAAAATAAGTTATGCTTGAAGCTTTAAAAGGGTTTTTTCCCCCTTGGAATTGGTTTGCTAATACGCTATCAGACTTGTAAAAGTGGACACCTTTTAAGTGTATTTCTAACATACCGAGTCTCATCCTGAACTGAATTTACCATGTCACCCCTTCCTCAGTTAAATAAATAGCTATAATAATTTGTACATAAGTAGTGCTTCTATGCCCAGGTACTATTTTGAGTAACAATTTTGTATTTCATCGACAGAGGACTATTAAATTCTAATGTCCTTAAAAATCATAGGATTATATTTCATTTTCGAGAAATGATTCCCCTAGGTTATTAGTATTTTCTAATATAAAACTTTTCCCATTTTGTTTCACATATTCTTAAACATTCTTTAGGATCGAATAAAATCTATAACATCCTGAGGTAAAGAGAATTACTCAATATTCTCATCCGGATTTGGATCCTGATTCCTTAAGGCAATGGTTTCCATTTTTTACACTACGAAGCCTCTCCGAAAAGAACTTTTTCCAGGCCATCCCAAATTTTATATTCTTAATGCATTTAATATTAAGTATATTTTAAATAATAAAAACTTTACAACAAGAAAAAAAAAGAAAAAAAAAAAAAAAAAAACTAAAAGCTAATACTGTGATGTAATTATTTCATTATTTAACATCTTAAGTCTAATTAAGTTGTCAATAAGAACAGAAAGACAACACAATTTATTAACTATCAACACAGAATACGCAAGATCGCTCTCTCTCTCTCTCTGTCGAATCCCTTTTAACTCAATTAATCCTAGTTTGTATCCGAATAATAAAGTCTTAGCTTATCAAATCACATGTTCCGCTTCAAACACTTCTGAATTGTAACAGGCCCAACTCCGATTACTCTAACTAGTAGTTGTTTCCACTTTCTTTCAATAAAAAACGATTACTTATGAGGATTCAATTCAATTTACAAATATCTTTCAGCTTATCAATATCATCTGTCTCCCTTCTCTTCCTTTTAATTCTGTTTCGCTAATATATCACTATATTTAATTCAGTTCATTACACTTCTCTCTCTCTGACACACACACGCACGCACAACTTCATTTAATTAACCTAACCACGTTTCATTTTGACATGCAAGGAGTTGTTATTTTATGCAATTCAAATTACGAAAACGTCCTCGAGATTAGTGAAGAGAAAATGGCGAAGAGCCCAACGACTCACAATAAACGAAATAATAACAAGGTTAAATTGTAGCAAAAAATCGTACATGTACTTTTTATATTACATTCTTTTTAATCAGTTTTGAATAACTTTGAATAAATAATTATGAATAACTTTTGCTAACAAACTTGAGAGCCTCCCCTGGTTATAGTCTGTACCTCCCCAGGACCCCACGCCTCCTAGTTTGGAAACCTTACCTAAAGGCCACATGTGAGCTGATTGGAAATAAAGTATGCCTATGTTTCGGAATGAATTTGGTTGAAGAAATTTCTAATTTTCCTCAATAGAATTAATTCAATGCATTTTTAAAGGAAAATAATATATTCTCATTATGAGCTACAGTTAAAACTTTAATAAATAAAAAAATGTCTAATGTAATGTCTTCTACGAGTAAGGCATATATATAAATATCAGCCAAGCTATCAAGTTATCACATGTTATTTGAATATATTCATCATTTTTTCCAATCTTAAAAGTGTAAAGTTTATTATTTCTAAACGGTCTTGAAGTTGGTACTCAAGGTTATAAGAATATAGATTTTTAAATGTATCTAAGCAAAACTCTTTAAATGTGGCTTTGTGAAATTAAACTTAAATTGGAGCGATTTTGTGAGATTATAGATAGTCTGAAGTGGTTTTTTTTTTTTTTAGCTCAAGAAGGTTTCCCCCCTCTTAAAAGTGTAAAGTTTTACTCTTTTAAAACTCTGTAGATAAATAACAAATTTTATGATCTTTAACAACTTTTATTTTAAAAATGTTGAGGAAACACTGAAAATCGCGCGATATCTCAGAAATTTCTTAAAAATCAAAAGAGGGAATACATGTGGAATTACATAATAAAAAATATTGCTGTTTTTAAACTCCTACTATTAGTTCACACTCTCCCTATATATATCTTGTTCAAATTTTCAATCGTTAATAAAATACTTTTTATTCTTCCACTCAAGTTCAAATACATTTTTTAAACTTGTAGCGGTTGACACTTGATGCTAATACAGTTTTTCCAAATATTAATTAATTTAACTGAGTTTAATTGGTGAAAATGCAGTTCAGCCCAACCACTTGGCGCGATTTCAAAAATTGTCAAACTTGGCTATTTTTTTTGTCTGTACGTTGAGTCCTGCGAACCGGTCAAGGGTAGCCACATTTGGCAAAATACTGCCAAATAACTTAATGAAAAGTAACTAAAATAAAAAATCTCTTTGTTGACCTAAGTAGGAATTGACTTAATTTTTTTTATATTACTTGTTTAATTATCTGTTTCCTTCTTGAGAAGGAAAAAGATTTCGGAAAAGAATTTCTGGAACTTTTATTTAGTTCACCATTTTTAAAGCGAGTTCAACTGAACACATTTGTATTTCCTGTCCAAGTATTACAATATCAGTTAGAAAAATTTCAGAAACGATTTTAAAGATTAATATCTAGTTCTGAGAAATATTTTCACATTTTTATATATTTTTAATCTTTTTTACATGAAGCATTCTTCTGATTACATCATTTTAAGTATGCATTTGGTCTTCAAGCGTCAAGAAATCTCATTCTTACCAAAAGAAAGAGTCATCTCATTTTTTTTTTTTTTTGCATTGCTTCCTTATTTTAACGTATAACTTATTTTTATCAAGTAAACATTCTACATTTACATTCTATTTGCGGAAGGAATTTTCAAGTATAAAGAGTCGATATAAATGAACACCACGATCCCAATAAAATTCGAAAAAGAACATCAGATGAATTGACAAAAAGCATCCTCTTCTCAAGAAACATCTCTTATGCCAAAGACTTACTTTTAAAATAAAATCCCTCCAGCATTACCACGTCTGAGAATCATAATCTATGGTCTTAACTATTAATGCGACTTGGCAAAGATAGTAAACAAACAAAGCAATCGCAATGCAGTCTCAGAAGCAAAACCATCTTGGAGGATGGTCGGAAAGCTCGGCAAATGTGTTCAAAAAGGGCCCATCCTTGAATGGCGGTTGAAGTGCGCTGAGAAACAGGATGAGTCTTCTCTTCTCATCAGTGTCCAACAGGAAGCTCGAGGTGGCCTTTATTTCCTCTGCCGCTTGCATCCTGTCCCACTTTGCATTCCCTCGACATTATTTCTCTTTTTTGTTCTTCGACCCCAGTTAGTCTCTGGTTATTATAATCAGATTAATGCCCACCCCCCGCAAGACAGACGGTTGCTGCCTCAGAAATGCGGAAATGAAATTTTAATGTCTTTGAATGGATGCTGGAGACGGGTGAGACCAAGAGAAGAAGGAGAAATTGATATTAATTTAAATAATAAAAAAATGAAATTGGTTTTGCTAACTTTGTTTTAACATGTGCCTGCATTTTTTTTTCTGTTTAGCTCTAGAAAAAGTAGAATTGCTTGAAATGAATATCAATTAGCGGAAAGTAAATGTACTTTCGAGCCCCAGGCTCCACAGAAGCAATAACTATATTTCTAATGCATTTTTTATTTTCACAAACAAACATTGTGAAGTACAAAAGCGTTGTCAATGTTATCAACGAAAATAATAAAAACAGACTATATTCCGTCTCAAAAATCGATACTTAAATTCAATATTAAAATAACAGCAAACGATAACTTATTAAAGTAGACAATAATATTGTGTTCGGATGTCAAAATAAAAGCAGACGATAAAATGGTAAATTAAATGTATCTTAGAAATGTTAGATTACATAAAGCAAACTAAATGTAATTATTATAATCATAATGTAATATGATGTCAATCTTTTGAGCCCAACACCAAGTGTGCTTAAATTATTGATCACGCATTTTTATTGACGCCATTTCCTCAAAGCAATTACATTTTAGTACATGTTAATAATTGAAGTGGATTGGTTTGGTTTTATTTACGTCTCATAAGAAACAACTCGGGGGCTATTGGCGATGGACCTCGTAATTTTGAACCTCGGTCAAGTGACGAGGACGACACCTGAACTGCCATCCCTTCTCCTCACTTCCACACCATACAAACGGGGAGACTTTGGGCTCCGACAGATTTAACGTGCATCAGCTCCGGACACACGGTGGGTCTTAAGTGGCATCAAGACTGGAACCCGTGACTCGACGAAAACCGCTAGTCGTGAGTCCGCGGCCTTGACCACTAGGCTGACGTAACCACAATTAGATTGGAAGGATAGCAGGCTTAAGAAGAAAGAAGCAAATGTTGCTGAAAAGGAACATCTTGAGATGTTATAATATGTTGTTGAGAGATATAAATATCTTTCCAGATCTTCTTGTTTATTCCGAAATAAGGCAACTTAAAGTTAAAAATATTGCTTGAAATTCAAAATAAAACGCTCCATTAGAAAACTTTTATATCTTTATGAGTTTTCGAAGAATCAAGTATCAGAATTATGTTATAAAATATCCGAAAATTTTAGAATGATAGGGAAACATTGGTTTGTTAGACTACAGGGCTCACTGAATCCTATTGGGATGTATTGCGCCAAATACAAGGTGAGAATGTTAGCATATAGTCAGATGGAACAATTTAAAACTCTATTTTAGGATCGAAACTAAAATGAACGTTTTTGAAAATAAATTATTTTCTTATGGAATAAAACCAATGTCATGTACGAAATTAAAAATATTTTGTTGAGAACTTTTCCCCAAACAAGTCAATTAATGAAACAGTACATGATTTAAAATGTTTAAAGCTAACAGATTTAAATGCAAGCATTCAGTAAAAACATGACTCTCGGCCAAAGTATAAACACGATGATTACACATAGGAATATTCCCTAGAAAGTGGTGTTTATGTGTAAGTCTCGTGTATCCGATATGTAGACGCGTTAAAACTGCACCTTATTTTCTGTACAAAAATGACGGTTTTTGCATGATACAATTTGTAATTTATCACGAGATTTCATTGATCCTGCCAGTGGTCATTAATTGTTCATGGGTACCAGGACATATGAAGTGATTGTGATTGTTCATTGAAGTCGCCCTGAGAAGCGACATGAGGCCTTTTGCCGACTGACATCGTAATTTTTAGCCTCGTTCAAGGAGAGATATGTGAATTGGTTCCTCCTCCTCCAAACTTCCACGTCATGCCATTGGGAGGATTTGCAACCTCGACAGATTTAAAAATCATTATTGGTACACAAAAGAAATCTAAGCTCCATTAATAATTTTAAAGACCCATATGTCACAAAAAATGTCTCAGATTTAGTATTTTAATTTTCCTTGTACGTCCTGGTAACCTTTGGTATTTTATGAAGTCACAGTATGGGGGGGGGGGGTGGTGGAGAGATTGCATCGTACGATCCACCAACAGAACAATACAAGCCATAGAAAAATACACCCTCATCAGAAATAATCAACTACTTCATAGACCTCGAGAAATATTATTAGATTAATTTCCCATTTCATATCTATCTACACACAAATCACAGAAAATCCGAACCCCCTCCCCTATCTTAGATAACAGCCATCTCCAACGACCAATAGGAATTCACCCTCTCGTAAACACGAGAGAAGCCACTGATCCTTCAAAATCCACCAGACCGGAGGTATAAGCAGGATATTTCCACCAACTTTAAATTAACTTTATATTTAATTTTATAAATTTTAAATTTATTAATATTTAACGAAATAGCCTCATTTAATAACCCAGCACATAAATGATATTTTCTTGATCCTTAAAATAAATAATTTCTAAGTGCAAGAATGAAAAATAATGTACTCTTTCCAACTCAAAGAAACTCATCACTGATCACCCATAAAAACAAGTTATAAACCATATATAATTTTACAACCTTTTTAAAATAAAATCTTAGCTATGCATTTAAACCTATTTTCATAAGATATTATTTAAATTTTAATTTTAATTAATTAAATATCAAGCAATACTCGTTAACTTTCATGGTTTTTTTTTAAAATTTCTAACTTATACATTACCAAAGTTCCGGCTCATCTTTTAAAAAATAATAAAACTGGGGATTAAAGTCCGAGAGGGTTATGCACCCCAACAACTAGAATTCCGCATCCATCGTACGATGGGGAAAGAAAAACCAGTTTTGAAAATTAGTATACCCTTAAGAGTAGGGATATCTGAACTGAATGATCAGCGGATATCTTCGGATGATTACATTACAATTTAACACACATTTATTACATTAGCATTGCTTGACATCTTGGGTCGTATTAAAAAAATACGTGAACTGTATTCCTGTTTTTCGCCAGGGCTTCTTTACCAGTAAATCCTATCAAAGACATTTAAAATACACTGCTGTTCAAAATGAATCATCAGATTTAAAAATGCTATATTTTCAAAAATAAATAACACAAAATGAGAATGACAGAAGGATAAGTTCTGTATGAATAAAGAGGGGAAATAATGAAGTTCTTTTAACGCTTATTCGATATAACTTCCTTTAGTTACACGTATAATTACAAGAAGGTAGTAAGTTCCAAGGATAGCATGGCGTCTAACACAATTTGCCTTAACACTCGCTAAACAGTAGGCCGAGGAATGTTTAGCTTTCAACTGGCGCTAACAGTCGATTTCGGTGGGTTTCGTAGAAAAAAGTGTCTTTCACTCCTTTTCAACATTTTCCGCAGATATATCTGGTCAGCCACTTTTTTTCCCTTTACAAAGACATCCACTGCTCTCAGATTGTTGATACCACCTTCGATTACTTTGAGTCGTAGGTGGATGGATTCTATACTTTTTACGAAATTCAAGCTGAACGGTAATTACAGATCCACGTAGTACAACAACACACAAAAAGCTTTCTGCTCGGTGGAAGTCATTATCACAATTGTGGATGAGAAGCTTCTAAAATAGATTTTGTGAAATAGCTTCCCGAAGAACGCTGGAGCGACATCTGTTGTTCACAATATACAATTTTAGTATTTTTCTTCATATTCATGTTTTACTTATCATTCTGTGCCGTTTATTTTAGAAAATATGGAATTTTGAAATTGAATGATACATTTTGAATAACCTTGTACATTAAATTCTGAACCAGTCAGGGATAGAGACGGAAAACGCTATTTATTATCTTCTGAAATGCTTAATAAGTTTAATAATTTTCATGTTGGGAAAAATAAAATTGTACTTCTGTGAAAAAATGCGCACGAAAAAGGGAATTTGTATTCTTCGGAACATTTTTCATAAATTCAAAAAAATAAAATGTTCCTTTTCAATGAAAATCGTAATAATAAAAAAATGTCTTATTGCTTGTAAAGTGAAAAAAAAAACATAAATATGAAAATTTTCAATATATTTATTGAAAGATGCAACTATTGGGAATTTTTACGACAAGAAATTTAAAAATAAATAAATAAAAGTTGGTGATTCAGTTTTGTACCTACTTTTATTAAGAAAAATTATCAGCGGAGGATATACCCTTTTAGATTTGTCCATAAGAAAATATTGTATTCTTTATTTTAAAACATTGTGATTTTAAATATTTTTTTATAATAAAAATTGAGTTTGCACTTTAATTTAGAAAAAAAAAGTTTCTTTCTATGAAAGAAAACCACATAAAATTAAATTTTTCTTAAAAATACTCCGTAATATTCCAGGATGAGAAACAAATTCAGAAAATTTTTTGATTTGTTAACGTACTACCGAAATCCCTGTTTTTAATAAACCATATTACTCTTCATAACTTTACAATTCTTTTCTTCGCAAATAATTTGTAACTTTAAGGACTGCTAAATTTTGTACTTAGAATATTTTCAATAAAAATTCTAAAAACTATTGCTTCCATTATAATTTGAGTTTATCGTACAAATTCAGGGATTAATTAGGCTATCAGCATTTTCATTTATTTTCTCGGATATAATTATTTTGTTTTTGGGAATTTGATTGCCTTTTAAAAATCGTTTTTGGTTAGCTCCAGTATTCTATGCAACCAAGCTTCTACAATTCTCCAAGTAGCTGAAACAGTACGTGGTCTCCTAGCAACATTTCTAGGCCATGACCCTCGTGGGATTAGTGCTTGGGGGGGGGGGGGGAATGAAAGACGTATCTTCCGTGACAGTCCCCGAGGTAAGGTTTAAATATCTCGCTCAGGGGATCTGAAGATCCATTTATTGGTTTGCCATTAATCCATGGGCCTCATGCATCATATACCCAATAATGATGGGGAGAGTATGGGTTACGAATACAAAGCACGATAGCGTGATAACCGAATATTCCCCTGGTGTAATCAGAGATGATAATACTGCGGGGAAAGGAGTGTTGCTCGAACCATTGGATCCATATTGAACGAAATTCTTTCCGTTCCTTTCTTGTTTGCAATGAATAGCCTAAGAAAAAAATATCTGGATTCGTTGACTGGAAATATCTTGCAGTTCCTAACACGCTTGTGCTTTCATTCTGCTGTTAGATTGGCAGTATTGAGAAATAATTACTCGACTTCGCTTAATTATGACAAAATTACTTTAAAAAAAACAAAGTCTTCAGATTTAGAAAGACATTTAGCACTAAGGGAAGTTTTTTAGATGTAATTAAAAATTGCTTTTGAGCTTACAGCTCTTAATTCATTTCTAATGAAGTGAAATTATAATTGTGATGAAATGAGTATGTAAATTAAGAATGGCAGTAATTGAAAACTCATTCAAAACTTTTTCTAAAGTGATCATGATGGTCTCATTAAAGTAATTACTAAGACTTGGGCTCTATGGACGATTTTTTAGTCACCCAAGAAGCTTTTGCTTTCGTACGACCGCAAAAGAAAATGTCGTTTCTGACCACTTTCTTTTTTTCCACAAAATAAAGTGTAAAATGCTCGTGCATGTTTAATTTAATTTGATTTCTTCCAATGAAATAGCAGTAGCAGTTTGAATTTCAATCACTTCGATGAAGTATTAGAGTTAAGAATAGATTGATAAGTAAAATATGTCTGTTATTCTCAATTTATCGCAGCAATAAATGCATTTAGTTTAAAGTGTGTTCAGGTAAATAATCTACAGTTAGAGTTAATTTTAATAACTGAAAAAAAATATTGTTGTCCTCTTCAATATTTTATCGTTTGCTTTAATTCTAATATTAGTTAAATAATTTGATTTTTCTACCATAATCGTTCTGTTTTTTCTTTTTGTTATCAAAAGTTGGTATTATTTTTCTTCGGTAAAAGTTTTTAGTTTTTATGTTCGAAACGTAACGAGAAGATGAAGATGAAATATATATAGAATGCAGTAAAATATACGTGAAAGTAGTCATTTACTTTAGAATTTTTATAGATAATCATTCAAGACAGAATTATTTTACGTGTGACGGCATAACCAGATTATGTAAAATTTCTTAAAATCTAACACTAAAGATCCTTTGTCTGGAAGCTTTAAATACAAATTATTAAAAAGAAAAAAAGAAAAAGTTATCACCTTTGCTTGCTAAATCTGTTCTTGACGAAACTTCAAATGGAACAATTTTTGTAACCGTTCTCTTAGTATTGTTTCTTTTGTTTTAAATTCTATTCGTTTCACTAGAAATTCAGAAATAAAAGAGAAATGCTACATTTTGATACATAATCATACAACTTATAAGATAACTAGATTCGCTTTAAAAATAGGGCTTTGAAACTTTCTTTTTATTTTCCAACAAGATATCAACAGAAAGGTTCTACTTTCTTTAACCTGCAATTCATTTTCTTCCAATTCTATCAGAAGACGAAATCATTTACAAGTGTAAGATAAAAATTTGGGGATAATACTCGTTCAAACTCCTTTTTCTACAGCAAAACGAATTGGTACTTATGTAACTATTAATGAGTACATTAGAACTTAGAGTTTTATTTATTTTACAGCTGTATCAATTTTTATTGTGTCATTGCCAAATCACTACTAAAGAAAATTTTTGGAATCATTAAAATATGTTATTATAGATGAGAATTTGGGACGGAGAAGAAATGGAGGTAATATAAACATTGTAATGTTTTTATTTTGTTCATATATATCTTTGAAAATCTGAACAACCGAAGAAATATTAATAGAATTTTAAATTACTTCTGACATTTTACTGCTTCGTGATGAAATGGTTATTATTAATAATTGATATAAAAATTGAAGGATTTTCTGGAACACTAAGATAATTCTTGGAAAATTTACAATGTAAAGCAAGTATTTTATGTTTAAAAGTTAACACGCGTCTAATATAGAAGGTTTAAGTTCAAGTAATCCGAAAAAACGTCATTAACTTTTACAGAAACGTATATTCATTTCGTAAGAACAGTATGAAAATGGCAAGAAGAAAGAGCAAGTAAAATTATTTCGGATTCTTGGTATCCTTACTCTGTCTAATTTTTCCCTTTTTCGGGGGGTTAATTTTGTTCACATTAATTACTTGATTAGGGATTCTGAATCCGTGTAACAGGAAATTTATTTCCTTTCATTTATTTTTTTAACATCTGTTAACATCTTGTTGTTTTGAGAAAATGGTGTCAACAGAAATGTGTGCGTATAAAATAAAAAATGCATGGTTAAGTTCGAAAGATTGACATTATAACACATTTTAATTAGAATAATTACATTTAGTTTGCTAAAGGTATATTTACATTGCTAAAATATATTTAATAAATATTTTATTATCTGCTTTTATCTCAACATACGATCAGAATATTATTGTATATTTTAATAATTTATCGTTTGCTTTTATTTTAGAATTTAATCTAATAATTTATTTTCATGGCAAAATCGTCTGCTTTTATGCGTTTTGTTGTTAACATTGACAATATTTTTGTACTTCAGAATGCTTTGCTTTTGAAAGCAAATATGCATTAGGAATTTGAAGAAAATATTTTCTTTTCTTGAAAGTAATTGCTGCTGGGGAGCCTGGAGTTCGGAAGTACACTAATTAATATTCCGTTTGAATAACTCTTCTTTTTCCGAGAGCGTAACAATAAAAAAAAATGTTAGTGCATGTTAAAATTAAATCAGCAAAGCCAATTTCAATTTATTTTTATTTTCATAAACTTAAATAACTTTTATGAGAATGAGTATCTCCAGCAACAAATAAATTGAAGTTTTAATATATTTTCAAACTCGACAATCAAATGTTTGTAAAATTGCGGTAAGTTAGATTCATTGAATTTTGCTTTCCAACCTAATACGATCGTGCAATTTGTAATTCTTTTTGCGACGCTCCTCCTTCAATGCTTTGGTTGGTTGGTTGATTGGTTAGTTGGTTGTATGAATTTCTATCATTGAATCCTCATGGGATACTGTGCTACATAAGGTTAAGATATCGCTATTTTTCTACATAAAACAATTTAAAATTGAAGCTAAGAGTATAGAACAAAAATGAAATATATTAAAATTATAAGTATGAAGTAAAAGTACAAAAGCATAAGATATTTTGAAATTTTAACAGATACTCTACAGAATAAAGAATAGTTTAATAAAATTTTATGTATGGGGTAAAACCAATGTCATGTAAAAAGTGAAAGATATTTGATTGGTGAGTTTCTCCTACCCCAAGTTTGTTAAAGATAGTATATTATATTTTAAATATTTAATAAAGGAACAATGTAGAACATTAAGATGTGTCTTACAATCAGGGGACAAATACAATGATTACACATGGGGGGGGGAGGGTTCTTTCGGCAACAGGTGTTTTTATACAAGTCTAGTGTGTCCTATATATTGATGTGTTAAAACAACGTCTTATCTTCTACATGAAAATGATTTCCAAAGATAGATGACGGGTTTTACATGATGTGATATATTGTCTAATTCCAAATTTCAGTGATCTTGCTTGTGGTCATGAATACGTGATTTAATGCATTTTAAAATTTCACAGTATGGAATGATGAGAGATATTGCACTGGATGCATATTCGTTGTCATTTATATCGATGGGGGAAGGTATACAGCAGACATTCAACTAGATATTTTTTTTGACTAAGTTATGATCTTTTTAATATGTCAAAGGTTAATGGATGAGAACTGTTTGAATGATTAAATGATTCGTCTCACTAATTAAGCACTGACATATTAAAAACATTCATAACTTAAAATTGGAAAACATTAAGTGTAGCGGATTTGGGCCATCGAAATTAAATAATTAATCAATCGATAAAATAATCAGTTAGAAATAATCAACTGGATTTTATTTAATCCTTTTTATAATCCAAAAATCAAAAAGTATCATGAATATGGATTTTCATATTACTGGCGTTCGAAATCAAAGATTATAATTAAATATTTTGCTTCTCTTAATAACAGTAGAACTGTATGAATGATAATTTCAGGGACGCTACTTATTTACTGGGTTCGAATCAAATATCAGCTTTCCAACAACCGCTTAGCTTTCTTGCGCCAATGCCGTGTACACTAAACCACGCCAACTTTCTATCTGCTCTCGATACTTTAACACATCCAAAATCTTGACCTTCATTATCTCCTATTCTCTACATTTATACATATATAACACTATTAAGTTCCATAAGTTACAGTTTATTCACACGATGAGGTTCTCTAATATAACAATGTCAAAGTACCTGAAAAAAGTTAGTTGAAAGCCTGATTGCTATTTTCTTGTTAACTGACTCAGACTCTATAAAGACCCCGTTTATAACAAAAAAAACTTTATTTTCTCTTTGCCATATAGCTCGGAGCTCGTTTCCACTCCTACCTCTTTCTCGTGAATTCAGATTTCTTCTGTTATACACCGGCATCCCCTTTCTCGCCAAAGAGGGAAGGGGCGCCACAATTTCCTTTCTCCAAAAGGCGTCATATATATTTCAGAAGGGAAAAGGCTTGAATATTGTAAAAATGATGCTTAGAGATTTTAATAAGTGTTTATTACATATCTTTAAGTTGATTACACTACAAAAAAGAAGAAAAAAGAATGTCAAGAGCCGCAAGCAGCCCGACGATTGCGAGTTTGACATGCTTGACGTCAAACACTACTTTATTCTTTTGGTGAGAATGTTTTTGCAAGTATATTTAAATTTATGTGAATAGGAGCATTAAAATTAAATTGAACAGATTCGAACGGAAATAGGCTGTTAGAAACTTTCAGCAAACTAACGAACTAAACTAACTTTTGCATGATTTTTATTCACTTTTACTAGTATCAATTTTGAGTTAGGAAAAAAAAATTAACAGTTCAAGAAAATTCTGATAATTTTATAGAACTTTATTATAACGCCCTTTAATTATTGATAGCTTATTGATAGTCAGTTCATTTTCCATTATAAATAAATTCTTAAAATATAAAAGTACCAAATTACTCAGTCACATAAAGAGAAAGGCAAATGACCAAATTCATTAACTTTATTCAAGTTGTGAATTTTCAGAGTTGATGCCAATCTACTCATTGTTTGGCTTCTTGACCTAAATGCTCTTGAATTATCGTTTTTTAATAATAGATTGAACTATCTCTTATTAATTCACTCGGTTTCGAATGAGTAAAATGGCAAGTATTGGGGGTTCGATTTCTAAATCCGTTACCTATCTCTTCTAAGATCACTCAGATCGCCTTGTAGATTTCAAACAATTGGATCAGACGTCTCACTTAGTCACCCTATTATCAACTGCTTTTCGATCACAATACAAAGTCCTTCACAGCTTAGATATGCTTCTGATCTTCATTACATTTCATAATTTCAATCTAATCTACATGAATCATGTTTCGTTTTCAAACACAATCAAAAAGAAGCCCAAAGAGTTAGTTAAAGGGAAACTCGCTGTAGAGTCACAATATTCTCTTTCTTTTGATGAAAATTTTAAATTCTAAGCGGACTGTTAAAAATTTATAAAGGGGCTCTATCGCGTATATCCCTTCAGATAAGAACTTCAATATGATTTATATGAACTGAGAAATCTTTTCCGATAAATGAAAGTGACTCATGTAAATAATAAGATAATTGTTGGAGTTTAAGGAATAATATTAAGATTGATTGATTATAACTTAACGTCTCACTTTGAAGTAAATCGAAGGCTATTGACGGTCATCTTAATTTTGAGCCTCGGTCAAGTGATGAAAATGACACCCGAGTTCGCGCTCCCCTCTCTGAAATTCCACACCAGGGACTTAGGACTTCGATCAGATTTAATATGTATCAACCCAGCTGCAACCCTTTTTCGTGACATCGGGGTTTGAACCCGCGACTCGACGACAACAACGCCAGCCGTCCACTAGGTTACTGCGGCCATTAACAGGATTAAGAAGATGCATTTATAAGCAGTGAAACGTTTCATTCGGGGGTGTATAGTAGCGAGGGAGAAGAAAAAAAAATCAACGAAGAAATTAGAATCGTACATACTCTGACAAGAGTGATGAGGCTAAGGATAGTGAGGAGATCTGCAAATGGGCGCGCGGTCTGAGAGTCGGACCCTAATTTCAAATACTACTACGGACTCGAACATGACTGGCCCGTAACTAAGTATTATTTATATTATTAATCCTTAGATTAGGAAGTTTGTGTGAGTGTAAAGGGGATGATCAACAGGCATGATAATAATTATCGTGTATTTTGATTTCTTTGAGATTATAATAAACTCGAATTAAATTGCTACCTAGTTTGCATTTCTTAGTAACTTTGTCGATGTGTAACCCTAACTATTGAATAGTAATGGAGCGATCAAGTGGAGGAAATATTACCGGGATGTTACAAAATTAACAAAATGAAGGAAAAAAAAATTCTAGCTTTGATAGTGATAAACTATTAGAGCGATTTACATAATTTTTTTTATTCAAACACTAAATAAACAGTTGAGATTTATGTGTTTTTTAAATTAGTAAAATTCATTTTATGTCGGTATGTTCTCCATGAAATGTAAATAAAAATCCTGTGCTACAATGAACTTATGTTTTTTATTTCATTGTTTTCTTCGAGTTTCAGGTTTGGAATCAAATTTCATTTTCTTATATTGAAATAGTTCTTTTCTTTCAACTTCAATTTACTCGTACATGGAATTTTTACGAACGTATTTGTTGCATAAAAATAGGTGTAGGAGTACATCTTCTGAGGAAATTCTAATAGATGCATAACGGACCATCAAAATTCTTATTCGAGTCATGTGACTGTGGTGATATATTTTCAAAACATAATTAATTTGCAATGCTACTTTACGACCCAATTCTAAACTATTCAAACAACTAAATTAACTCCTATTCTATTTTGTTTTATTTTAAATTTTGGGTGTTTTTAACATACAACCTTTAAATGGAACTTTAATACTTGGTTTCACTCCTGGTTCAGTGATTTTGCAATAAATTCTTAGAAAAATATTTGATTTTTTATTATCATATAAAACTGAATATCAAAATGAAAGACAGTCATCAATAGTGAATTTCGAGTTAAAAGAAGCTAACTATTTGTAAAATGGAACTCAATTATATTTTCAAGCCTATTTTCAAATAAAAAAGGAATATTAAAAAGTAATTTGCAATAAATAATAGAAGAATCTTAACTCTAAGTGAAATAAGTGTTCTTTTTTTGGATATTAAAATAACAAATAGAATTACGAAAACGAGAAATATTTTTCAAATAGCTGATTATGGTGAGCATATTTTGAAACATTAGAACAATTCAAGAAAACACAGAAATAACCTTATTTTTAATATATGATTTAAGTTTTTGTATACCTGACTATGAATCATTTACACATCAATGAAATATCATAGTTCGTTTCATTTTGAAACATGATTTTTTAAGCTTTAGCGGGGTTTTTTTTTGTCACCCCTAAAAATATTTAAAAAACAAAGAACTACACTTTGACTTAAAACAAATACTGATGGCGAAAATATAAGTATTTAATAATGCTTATAAAATGTTGAAAAATATTTCCCAATATATAAAAGTAATTCTTTTGTTTTTGTTTTGTGTTTGTGCATAATAAACTTTGTAATTCAAATAACTAAAACTTATTTAAAATTTTACAGCGAAAATCTCTTTGTTATTACCTTTATATTTAGATTCTTAAAACAGATGTTACTTGTTTGTCTGGATTCTTCTAAACATTTACTTTCTGTTCTTTCACTGCTGTGTAGTACGACGTTTTTTGTTTCCGTAAATGGATTTGACCTTCACAGATGCAGATCAGTTTCTTCACCACCATCTTACAAGTACCCACATGTGTCGTGCCTCTGAAATAAAAGTTAAGAAAGGTAATTAGAATGCGTGGCCTCATCCAAAAAGAATCGTAAAGGAATCATTGATGAGAATCATAAATTGTCGTGATAGAGAGAATCGTAAAAACTACTATACATTTTACGTTTAATGCAATAGTTGTATATCACATGACCATTTTATTTCAAGTTCACGATGGACAGTCGGATAATTTATCACGATTTTTTCCTATCCCGTACATATGTTAATCGTAATCGTTCATATCAGAAAAAGGAAACGAAAAAAAAAGTTTTTTTTTTTCACCTTAGGAATACACAAGCGTGTGGAAAAATTATCTCTTCTCTCACTCTAAAACGTGCTTGGAAAACAAAGAATTTCTATTATTCCTTGAATTTTAGCTGTATATTGAAATTGTGGTTAAAAATATGCTTTTTTTTTATCATGCAATGTCAATGTATTTCATCTCGAGTATTCATATACCCTCCCCCCCTCTTTCCTTTAGAATTCTTGCAAAGGGATGTCTTTAGTTTTACCTAAAGAATTTGGATAGTATTATGGATAAAAATGAAGCATTACTTACTAACAGGTCAATTGAAAAGTCCCCGGCCTGACACATAGATGGCGCTACTAGAATTACATCCATATGTTTTTTAGTTAGCCCTAACCCTCAAAAGATGCGTGTATAAATTTGACAGCTGTCGGATCATTAGTTTGTGAATTATAGCATTTTGAGTGAAGCAACTTTTGTTATTGTGAAAAAAATGGATAAAAAGGAATTTCGCGTGTTGATAAAATATTGCTTTTTGAAGTGAAAAAATACAGTTGAAGCAAAAACTTGGCTTGATGCCGAGTTTCCGGACACTGCCCCAGGAAAATCAACCATCAAGGATTGGTATGCTAAGTTTAGACGTGGTGAAATGAGCAGCGAAGACGGTGGACGCTCAAAAGAGGTTGTTACCGACGAAAACATTAAAAAATCCACAAAATGATTTTGAATGACCGTCAACTGAAATTGAAAGAAATAGCAGACACTCTAAAGATATCAATTGAACGTGTACATCATATCATTCACGAATATTTGGGTATGAGATAGCTCTGTGCAAAGTGGGTGCCGCGCGAGCTCACTTTTGACCAAAAACAACGACGAGTTGATGATTCGGAGCAGTGTTTGAAGATGATCAAGCGTAATAAACCCGAGTTTTTGCGTCGATATGTGACAATGGATGAAACTTGGCTCCGTCATTTCACTCCGAAGTTCAATCGACAGTCATCCGAGTGGACTGCACACGATGAACTCGCTCCAAAGCGTGGGAAAACGCAACCGTCGGCTGGCAAGGTTATGGCGTCTGTATTTTGGGATGCACATGGAATAATTTTCATTGACTACCTTGAAAAAGGAAGGACCATCAACAGCGACTATTGCATAGCGTTATTGGACCGTTTTAAGGACGAAATCGTCGAAAAACGGCCGCATTTGAAGAAAAAGAAAGTGCTGCTTCACCAAGACAATGAACCGTGTCACAAGTCAGTGAAAACGATGGCAAAAATCCATGAATTGGGCTTCGAATTGCTTCCTCATCCACCGTATTCTCCAGATCTGGCGACTCTTTCCTGTTCTCAGTTCTCAAAAGAATGCTCGCTGGGAAGAAATTTCATTGAATGAAGAGGTGATCGCCGAAACTGAGGCCTATTTTGAAGCAAAGGACAAATCGTACTACAAAAATGGTATCGAAAAGTTGGAGGGTCGCTATAATCAGTGTATCACCCTTGAAGGGAATTATGTTGAATAAAAAAAAAACTAATTTTGCCAAAAAAAAAAATGTGTTTTACTATGGTAGGCCGGGGACTTTTCAATTGACCTGTTAGTTTTGTGTGCTAATATTACATTTAAAATAAAGCGTAATATGTTCACTTATTTCTTATAATTTGATGGGTAAAAATGATTTTATCAGGAAAAGAAATGCTGATGTGTTATGCGTATTATTTTTGTTAAACCGAAACTTAAATATTCTATTAACATTTTTAAAAGGAACTTTTTCCACACGTATTGTTTTACTAGACATTTCGTTTAAATGTTTACGTCATTGTTTCTTTCCTTCTTAAAATTATAAAATTTGAGCATTTGTGTTAGCCTGGTAGACGGTGAAAGTAATTTTAAGTGTCTCGAAATAAATAAATTTGAGTAGGAGTATGGGAGTGCAGGTTGTAAAATTCATTACTGCACTTCCACTATGTATTTTTTTTAAATAAAAATAATACTTTGAAATACGCATAAAAAGGCTGTTTTCCATTTTCAAATCAGCTGCATTCATAGTCAACTAAATGTCCAACTTTTATTAAATTTTTAATTCCGCAAAACGGATTGCGAAGCATTTTTTTTTTTTTTTTTGCTTTTTAACCTTGCGATGTTGGGTTATTCGCAATTTTCACTTCACTAATCTCGGGGACTTTGAGGTAATTTGAACTGCCTAAAATAACAACTCCATACCAATCAAAATGAGATTCGGTTAGATAAATTAAATAAAATGTGGAATAAGAGATAGTGATACATGGGCGAAATAGAATTGAAAGGAAAAGAAGAGAGTTAGAGGATAGCGATAACATGATAGATATTTGTAAATTGGATTGAATCATCATAATTAATCGTTTTAATTGAAGTGACTCCTAATTGGAGAATTAAGGGTTGGATCTGTTATAAACAACAAAGCTTTTGAATCGGAATGATTGATTTGGTGAGATAAGACTTTATTATTTGAATATAAACTAGGATAACTCAGTTAAGAGGGATTTGAGAGAAAGAGTGATCTTGCATATGTTTTTTGATAGATAATAAAGTGTGTGTACTTTCTCTTGCGTATCTTCAATAGCATTCATGAACTTATCGACTATTTAATTAGACTTTAAACTGACTGTAGAGGAAATGCGTCTCGAACTTCTAGAAATTAAATATTGAAAATACAGCTGTTAAGAGTACAGGTTTGGAAAATCAAATTTTTTTAATGTAAAATTTTGAGTCTAATGAGATTATAAATGGAAAACCGAATCAAGATACCTTAAAATTTTCAGTTACGATTAGTAAAATGCGGATGATGAACTTTTTTGTACACTCAGAAATGTCATATTGAAAAGTAATGAAATTTTAACCGTTGCGGAAGAAACTACTATCTTGATAGATAAATAAAGTTTTAGAAAACATAAATATTGTAACGGAAGTCTCCAGCTCATATCCTGTCAACTAACCTTTTGCAACTTTAATATGACTTTTTATGAATTTGAAGTTATTTGAGGTATGTGAATAAACTTTGACTTATCTGAATTAGAATAAAAATATAGAGGCGTAGTGAATAAGATTGAAAATATAGAGGCATAGTGAATAATATTGAAAAAATAACATTTATAAGCTGCGAAGAGTTTAGAATGTGGTATAGTAGCAGTAATAGTAGAGAGAGGCAGAAAGATTAGAAAATTAGAATTGTTTGCTGACGTTGAGAAGAAATGCTAATTCAGCAGTCGACGTGTCATGTTAAGAGTTATTACAATAGTTCAGATTGATGTCAAATTAGGACTTCACTCGGACCCACTTTTAAAATTAATCAGATGAATAAAACTTTTAAATACTCTTGTAATTGCCTTCCTTCATTATTTAATTCTTTAGTCATCTTAAAGTCTAATTAAATAGTCAAAAAGTTCAAAACTCCAATTGAAGTTACACAAGAGCAAGACAAAATACTTCATTATGTATCAAAGAATATGCAAGAACGCTCTCTCTCTCTCGAATTCCTCCTAACTCAGGTAATCCTAACTTATATTCTAACACTTAAATCTTTGCATACCTACACATTCGTTCCGAATCAGATACTTTTCCAATAGATTCGACTCCTAACATTCTCATCAAGAGTTACTTCCAACTACCTTTAATCTAAGCAGCTAATTAGGATAATTCAATCCAATTTACAAATATCTATCAGCTTGTCGTTTCCCTCTGTCTCCCTTCTCTTTCCTTTCCATTTCATTTCGCTAATATTTCGCTGTCTCCAATTAAACACACTACACATCTTATCTTCATCTAATTTATTGAATCCTGTTTTATTTTGTTTGGCAAGGGGTTGTAATTGTTGGCAGTTCAAATTAAAATAAAATGTACTCGAGGTTAGTGGATAAAAAAATCGCGAATGGCCTACACTCTTTGGTCGCGGACTCGTAAGAATTTTTGCGTCACATATGTAATACAAACATTGATTCTGGATCATTATAGAGGTGTAATAAATATCAGTTGATTTCTGTCCTAACTCATGATTGAATGAACTTACGTGACTTGCGATTGCTCAAATTAATATTAGAATTGATATCGGGTGTCACGAAAAATACGGAATTTTTTAACAAACAATAGTTTATAAAACTTCTCAAGTTGTAATTTCACATTGATGGAAACGGAAATCAGATAATGGTTGAAGGAAGGAAATATTAATTTCAATTGAATAATGACGGAACGAACAAATAGGTACGAATATGAATGGATTTCAGCATCTTAAGCATTTCCTCAATGAACATTTTAGGACATACTGAACAAAATGCACGAGGAGATACGCATATTCCTATAATAATTGTTATTTCCCATGGAATGACATTTAACATTTCAGCTACCTTTTTTGTAATGGTTTTTCAAAGCAACATTATAAAGTTATGTATCATATTGAATTATATTTTGGATTTTCTTTACTAATGCAATGCTCTCGTAATCTTTAGGCACTCCTTGATGCATTGATTATCAATAAAGAGGAATTTGTTTTTTACTTAGATGGAACCTTTTAAAGCTTTTTTAGGATTTTCTTTCCCAAATAACAAATAAGCTTCCATTAAATGTTCTTAGTTCTTTTTTTCTGTATGGTTAGTGTTATTTTTATTTTATTGCAAAATCCAGTTATTATGTTTCTTAAATTTTAATTTTAGAGATGTAACACTAAGATATTCAATTGGAGTTTCGAACGAATTGATTAATTAATTAGACTTTCTGATTGCTGTGGATTTAAGTATAGAAGTGTAAGGCCGTCACAACATAACTGAATGAGTTTTATTTTTCTCTTCGGTACAAATGGCTTCCCTGATGTTGAACTTGTGACGTCAGTTTAGTCAAGTCTGGCTTTTTCTTAGTCGTCTTAAGACAAATAGAAATATGTGAATTCTCGGTAGTTAAGCTACTCCTGTTCTTACTTAAAATAAATTTCATATATGAAAATATTCACTCTCATTTATTAGTTGAATCAAACGTGAATAAAATGTTAAAGCCAAGTTTTTTGGAGATGAAAATTTCGTAGGAAGTGATACCCAACACTTTAATATCACCCAAAGATCGCAATATTCTGGTTTATAATCTTGATATTTATCTTAGTCTTTTAGAATTAAAGATCGGCGCTGCTAAACATACCTACTTTTCCTTGAAATTATGTTAAATTTTATATTTTAAAAATAAAAATACATGTTCGTTACTGCAACTTTGTAATCAATTAAAAATGTTACTGCTATTTATTTATTTTTTTTTTTCATTATTTTTTTTATTTATCATTTTTTATGTATAATTCAAGTGTTCGTTACATATTTATATTTCATAAGTTATTTTTTTATATTTATCATTTTATTGATTTTTCATCATACTTTTTATTTTTATACTTTAGTTACGGAGTTCAAGTGGATCACTTGAAATAAAAAAAATCGGTCACTCGGTGACCAATGGGTCATAAGTTGGTGAAATCTGGTTAGATAGTCTGATGTTGATACGAACATTTAGATTATCTTATTTCATTTCATGAATTTGTTTACTAATTTATATTAACATGATCTTATTTTACTTAAATATTTCCATTATCAGTCACTGATAGTGAATATTTAATGTTTAATATCTAGTAATACAAACATTACTTCACTGCTGCATAATTTTAGTGAACAATTATTAATATGTTATTGTTTTATTTTAGTAACTATTTCACTTCTTTTATTTGTTTCGGTTATTTCATGATTGTTATTTTTAAAGAAATTGAATGCCACAAAGCAGTAAATGTTTTGTACCTCAGTGGAATATCTCACTCAAATTCACAAGGAATATTTTAAAAAACCGAGGCTCAAAATTAAAACGAAATAATGCAGATAGAAATTTAATAATTTGTTTTGAAGGTATTAAGTTTCAGATAAAAAGTATTGAATGACACCGCTCTGTTGTGTGTATGGACAGGAAGCAGTTGAGTGCGGACTTGAACGGTAGTTATTAAGAAAAACGCAAAAGTTACGTACAAACAGCGTATTATTTTTTTCAATCAACAAATCTTTGAATTAATTCAGACGTCAGATAGGAGTTCCTGAATACTCTTAAAAAATTTTAATCTGTTACTTTTATTTGTTATTCTTTTTGTTAATTTCACTCAAATTCGAGTATAACTTTGGAAATATAACTAAAGGGGGATTCTTTCATTATTTCATTAAAGGGTTCCTTAATTATATTATTTTAAATTTCGAATCTTAAAATAGTATCTACAAGTAATATAGTAGTCAGGTATTATAATTTACCATAAAAAATAAATAATTATGCATTTTTTCCCTCGCATTATGTTTATTATATTTTTATCATGAAGATTTATTTTAAATACTCATTTTGAAAGTTATCGTTTAGTAAATATTTTAAGGAATTTAAAGAGATAACGATTCAAAAAAATGTTTAAAAACTTTTTTTAAAAACTATTTCTTGTACATGAATGCTTTAGACAATTTTATTTCATAATTTTAAAATCTGGCGGATATATTGGTACTTACATATGTTAAAAATTTTGCATTATTTTTAAGCGGATATCCCGGAAGTCAACAAAATTAAGAAAATTTTTTAATGTTAGAACTTTTTCCTGCAAATATTTTATACCTCTTAAATACATTAAAATAAAATAAAAGCTGAATGTAAAATGCAAATATTTCTCCTATTCTTTATTAATAATAAAACTAAAAGAGTACTGAAAAAGGTAAAGAATCGCGATTCAAAGACTTCAAATGTAGCACGTTTTTAAGGAAAACAAAGAAAGGGGGAATAAATTTCGAGTTTTCCGAAAATGTTTTTAAAGGTTTCGTAGAATGAATGCAACGAAATTATTACGCTACAGAGATGACAAAAAGTATTTTCATTTATATATTCATTCTACAAAATATTTATGCAAATAAAGGACATCTAATACTGCTTCTTTCACCATTCTTGCTGTAATTTCTCCACATGACTCGTTGATTACAAGTGTATATGTAAGGAATATTTATTTCTGCATATGTTGTATAAAACTTAACAAAAGTCTTAGCTGAAATATACACTTTTTAATAAACACGAATTATAAATTTTACTGACTACCAATAAAAAAATACATTTTAATAAGAAAATATATAATTTGCATTCAAAATATTTTTCATCTGCTGGAAAACCAGACAACTTATTTACAATTTTTTTTGATTAAGCTTGTTCTCACAAACGCCTCTGAAACATTGGTAATGAGAAAGATATTCTTGCTATATTTTGAAGAGGATTTTAAGAAGAATATTTGGTGGAATTAAATGTAATGATTATTGGAGAAGAAAAACCAACTCGGCAATTTACAAATTATTTAAAAAACCAGATATTATTAAATTTATAGTGATGTAGAAGATTAAATGGGTAGAGCATTAATAAGATTCGTTGACAATCGATTAAAAAAACCTTCTTAGCTGAACCATCTAGAAGCAGAAAAAAAGGGAGATCAAATTTTAGGAGGATTGACAATCTGGAAAAAACTTGATAAATATTAAAGTAGCAAATTGAAAAAACTTATCCTGACACAGGGCAGAATGGATAGGAATTATGAGGAAGGTCAGGGCTTATCCGTAGCTGTCGCGCCAGTAAAGATGAAACGTGAATAAATGTTATTTAATATTGAATTTACTAAAATTTTAAATCTTTACGATGAATTAAACTGTTAATTTAGTAACATGAAAGGAAAATCGAAGAAACTTGAAATCTGAATGTGATAATACGATATGTAGAAAATACCTTCAAGTCTTAATAATTCACAAGATTTTTTCTTGAAAAATTTATTAAGTAGAAATGTGTGTGCTAATGGTAGTATTTAATTTATATGTAAGAAATGAAAATTACGGAACAGGATACAAAGTACGGATATCCATGTGCAATAAAATTAGTATTTTAATTTTATTGGATACATGTGACTATAAAAATAAATGTTTCAAAGATTATTAACAATGTGAATGATATAACAGTTTTTGCTAATCAATAAATTATATTAGTTTTAATGAGGTTTCATTTACATAGAATATATTTTTTCTATTTCTCCGTTTAACCTATTATAAACTTATATATATATATACATGTTGTATCCTCTTTTTTGATTGCTACTCGCTTTGTTTCCTGATTTTGCTGCATCAAGCGGTGCCTTTTGTTTTATAGATTTATTACTGATTGCAAATGATTGATTGTTAAAATATGTATATGCTGAGTACCTTTTAAGTAACCTAGAGACACTATTACTCAGCTTTTTTCCCCCGTCTTGGATAATTTTTAAGGAATTCTCTTTTTTCTAGTTTCTTTCTAGCTATGTATATTTGTATTCTCTTTTTTCAAGTTATGTATATTTGTATTGTTATTAAGCTTCTATTCTTTTTCTCATTATTTTAAAATACGTTTTTTTTTAAGATTTTAAAATTGAAAATTTTTCCGTTTTTTTCTGTATTTAAAAAAAAAAAAAAAAAAAAAAACTTTCAGCCGGCTATCAATTTCTGAAAGAAAAGTGAGTGAGAGACTTCACAAATATTCTACTCAAACAAATTGCTGTTCAATAAAACTTTAGTTATGCCTCTCATCATCAGTGACAAATGACATACAGTGCACATGTTCTAAATAGAAAATGCACTAAAACAAATTTAGTGCTTGCGCATTTCCATTGTTCACTATGTAGACGTGTTTATCTGTTGTCGTTTGTAAAAAGTGGCTCATGTTTGATTTGTTCAATATAATTTAGTGTAAGGATGTTATTCTATACGTATATTTTATTTCATTTCTTTCAAATACCCGTTTAACCGAATATATATATTTATAAACAAACAGAAACACTTTCTCTTCTTTTAAAATTTAATTTAATTATTATAAATAATAAAATCATGTTTAATTACTGCTGCACACACACGTTAGTAAAAAGTGTAGTATGAAGTAGTGACATATTTATCTGATGACCAGTTTTATTAAAATTATCTTTATTTTATAAGCATTCAACACGCTCAAAAAGCTTTTTCAAAAAAAGAACAAAATAAGGGAAGTACGAAACACTAAATATCAGTGATCTATAAACTACAATATGTACCTTTTGTTGTATATTGAAGGCTTAAAGGGATACGCGGTTTGTTTTGAATAGACAAGATCGAAATATTCTGATATTTAAGATTTTAGGAAAAAATTTATTCTGATATACTTGCAAGATATTTTAATGAATTGGAGCAGTAGCTTTAAATGTAAGCCATTATTTTGAATGAACAAATTGTTTTTATTATATCGAAATAATGAAAGTATTTCTTGAAGAACACATTTTTTTCTTCAAATTTCTTATTAGTATTAACTTTATAATTACTTTTTCTCTTAAGTAAAAAAAAAAAAAAGAGTCTGCTCACTTATGTTCTTATTATTAGCTTGACGAAAGCCAAGTATTAATTAAAAGAAACGGGAAATCATTAAATACTTAGAATTTGTTTTTGAAGAATAAAAGAAAAAAATATTCAGTCTGTGAAAAACAGTAATAAATTCCTATTACTTCCTTTGTATTTAATTTGAAACATTTTTTTTGAGCAATTTTAACATAAATATTTTTATAATTCATTTAATTTTCATTGATTCGTCACTAATTCAAATAAATTTAAGTACAACTCTTAAAATTGAATGTAAAAAGAATTTCTTTTATTCTTAGAAATCCTCAGTTTTTAACAGTAAATAAAAATGAAGACTTCTAAGAGATATTTTAAAATTAAATTAAAAATGAAAGTATACTAGATATAAGAAATATGGTAATTTTTTCTAGATGTATTAGAGAAAAACTATTGCAGTTGCTAGTTTTAAGAAGAATAATCATTTGTAAAGTATAAATTTTACTATTAAAGTTCAAATACTTTTAAACTTAGAATCGTGTAAGAAATTGCGTATTATTTTGGTAAAATATCAAATTAGAATTAAAATAAAATTCTGAACTATTCGTAAGAAAAATAATTATTCGCAAACTTCTTGGTAAAAGTTGTATTTCTTTTATTTAGTCGAAGTTATTGGAAAATACATGTAAAAAATCGATGCACAGAAAATCGACAAAAAATATAATTGCAGAACGTCAAGAATTACTTGCTTTTCCAAATGCTATTCAACTGCATCTCATTAAAAGAAGTGACTTGACATTATTTGATGAGAAAACAGTGTCTCTAATGTTACTGATAGCTAATTATTTTTTGATTTAAATACTTTATAGAGTCATTTCCCAAGCGAATACTGGTTAAGTTTATCATCTATATTTACAAATTCTTATTTTCCTCATCGATATTTTATGTAGTCGAAATGTTCTTCAATTTCTATAATATAAATAATAGTGTCACGAATGTTCAAAATATTACCGAATTCTCATAAATCATCTTTAAAAATTCAGAATAGGATAAAATAACGACTACTAAAATTAAATTTTCTACAGCTCATGTTTTGGCTTACATAAACAATAGAATGTGTCCTTGTATATAATTAAAATAAGATATTAATTTAAGTTTTAATAATTAAAGTTTTTATTGAAACGAAAAAAAAAAAAAAAACTAAAATATATCAAAACAATTAGTAATAAATCATTTTCGCTTGAAAATAGTTAATAATAATAAGCAATACTTAACAGAAAAATTTCGCCTATTGATGCATACTAAGAATAAAAGACAAAATTTATATACATAATATATACATAATTTTGACGTTTTTTGTTTTCGTATTTCAGACTATTTGCGAAACTTTACCTATGCTTCCGCCAAGGAATCACTATTTTAGTTTATATACAGTGCACCATTTTAACTTTTGCATGATTTTTAAAGATTTTGTTTAGTTTGTGTATTTATTTGAATGTGATTTTATTTAACTTAACCTTTCAATGCAATGCAGAGCTTTTGTTAATTATTTTATCACTAAACATTCTTCGGATATGGTATTTTTTTTTTCTGTTACGTAAATTTTGAATTCGTTCAACACAATCTGCTTTTTTTCTCTTTGTATTTGACTTAAAATATCCTATGAGAATTCAGAGTCAAAATTTTTCCAACAAACCAACATTTAAACAACTTTTTTATTGAATAGAAATGAAATTCGGAATGGAACATTCTTGTTACTTAAACCCAAGACACTTTAAATTAAGAACACATGTAAATAAATGATAAACATTATTTTTCCCCAATGATTTTAAGTGAAACTATTGCAAATATATCACGAGTAAGATATAATTAATATTCAAAGCACATGATGGCAAACGTTTCGACAAATGGCTGTTGTAGAAAAAAAAATTCTTTTTAAGAAGACTAAAGAACTCAATAAACAATTCTTCCGAAATACAACAGAACAATAAAACAAATAATCAAGTAATATTCAAAACAAACAAATTTATAAACTTAATGGTTTATTATTGTTTCATGAAAACTTTTTAGAGTTTAAAGGAAGAATACAGATCCAGTGTAAAAGGTGACTGGGTACGAGATTATGAAGGAAGATATTCGAAATAATTTTTTAGGTTTGGCTGATTCAGCAGAAAACTGAAAATGTGAGCTAAATTTCAAATTGGCTTGACATCAAAACAGTTGGCGAAGATTCAAACGAATCTTTTTTTCATTCTGTAAACCTGTTGCAATAACTTTTTCGCGATTCTGTCGCTTTTGATAAACCTAAGAAATTTGTCTCAAGAATGATGTGACATAGAATGAAAGAAAGTTAACTTAGCAGAGTTTCGAGTTTATTTTTAATTTTGAAACATTTTTTTTCTTCGACTTGGTAAAAAATTAGTTACTGCCACGTTTTTTTAAAAACAATTATTTCAAGTATATTATTCTTGAGCTTTTATCTCAATAAACTGACAAAAACATGTTCGATTGTTTTTTGAAAGAAATCATAATTTGTTAAAAATGAAAATAGTTTGTTAAATGTGTAAATCAATTGTACATGAGAAGTCATTATTATTTTGCTTTGATATATATATATATATATATATAATCCATGTAATTAAAAGATATAAAAATAAAAAAATGTGTTATTCATTGCAAAAAAAAATAATTCTAATATTTTCTAAATGATTATGAATAAATAAAAATTAAGATCTTAGTTCAAGAAATTGTTACAAAAATTCTAGCAATATAATCTCGTACATTAGAAGATTAAATCGAAACAAAGATCGTTTGCTACGATAATTGAAACAAGACAAGAAGATAAATGTTGCTGAGAGGTAAAGTAATACAGAAGGTAAAAAATCAAAAATAAATAAATAAAAAATTATAGTTATTTTTTTTCATTTATATAGCAATTCTAATATTATTCTTCTTCCTAGATCGTAAATTGGCATTTTCAATAAGATAGATATTGCAATTCAATTGATATTATTAGAATAATTGGATCAAAACATTATTTTTATATTGAAATACAATACATAATATGACATTTTTAAGTATTGAAAATTCTCTATCCAAAACTGATTTTTAGTTGCTAAGTAGCGAATGTTATTTCTATAAATCTCAAGTGATTTTGAAGATCCAACCAGACGTTGAATATTAACCCTCAACTATTCTAACTTGTCAGTAAATCCGTTCGACATTACAAGGTCAATGTTTCCACCCCCGAAATGAACAATGATCATTGCCTTTACTATTACTTCCCTAAACCAGACACTCAAGGTCACGTATCGTAGTATTAGTGTGCTAGCTTTATTTATTATTTTTTAATTGCATATTTTTCCCCCTTTGCACTTGTGCGATAAAATTTCCGCCTGATTTAAAAATATGCTAAACTAACATTGCATGTCACAATTTTTCTGAAATTAATAACCGTGACAGATAATCTTTTCGGTGAAATTCTGAAATATGTATCTCAAGAACTTCTGAAAATGGAATTCACCCTCAGAAATTGATTGGATTGTGAATATTCTGACTTAGAAAATGGCATTAGAATGTGCACAATCAACATCTGAAATCAAAAAACGAGAATAATGAAAAAATATGTAACATTCCTCTTTTATAAGTATATTTTTACAGGCAGAAGACTTATAATGGGCGCTTCAAGAATCTTATCCACACAATTCGGATTCAATAACACGATATTGGAATTCTTCAAATAATGCACTGCAACACCTTTTAAGAAAACAAGTGATGAAAACGGAATCACACTCAGAACGTGTCTCAAAACGTCATTATAATAAATATTCAAAGTTTGCATGTTCCCATTTTGCTGTTAAAAAATAGGCAGAGCTTTGCGGAATTCGTACGTGCTTTATTAATAAGAATTTGATAAATAAAACGATCGAAAAAAGAATTTTAAAATTACAAAGAAACGTGCCATAGCATAGAGTAAAATGCTTTATTTGCATTTTTCTCATAACTTGTATTTCTTTAAGATTCTGATATACTTTTCTTGATACCTATAATGTTCATTTTTTCAGTATTGCAAAATGATTTTATTTCCTGTATACAGTGAGTATAATTTTGTTAGAATAAATATTCATACATTTTAGGTATAACACAATATTTGTGTAAAAATGATTGAAAATTTAAACTATAGAATGTCAATTTCTAAAAATTTTTTATTAAACTCAAATTTTTAAATTGTAATTTTTTTTCAGCCTGTAGTATGTTCTGTTTCTAAGTAATCAGCAAATTTTTTAAAATATTAATTCAAGATGTACCTAAATGTTAATATGACTTACATACGTAAATGCAGCTATCGAATATTAATTACTCCTACAAAATTACTTATGTTTCATGTTAAAGGTGATTTTTTTGTGAAATGACACTGATACATAAATATGCAGGTACATCATTGCTAAAAAGTTTTCCATTATTCTTAATTAAAATTTCCATTACTCTTGATTACTTTTCTATTACTCTTCATTTTTTCATGCTTATTTCTTCCATTATTCTTAGTTAAAAAAAATGGAGATTATTTAAATTTGGCATATAAAATAAGCTTTCCCCTTTTCGATGGTACGTCTCAGTTACCTTAAACTTTAATAAATTAAATAATTTAACTGTTAATATTATTTTATATTTAATTATTACAGCAAAACGACTTCAAAAATTTTTAATGCATTTTTAATTTATTAGTCTATTTTTCTAACATCAACTACATCTTCTCGTAATTATTTAATAAAAAAATTAATGAATTTTAGATTGATGTTTATTACACCAAGTAAAATAAAAAGGTTTATTTTTTAATTAATTTTTTTGTTGTTTCGGTGGTCTGGGAGACGATTCGCAGTAATTACGAGAAAAATTCTGTCACAATTCTGTAATTTTAATATGAAGTATATTGTGCATGTGAATTTTTGATTATGCGAAAATTTATTCTTTAAGACATAATTTAAAAGCTACAAGTCTTCCTTCTCACACTTGAAATAAACCACAAAATAACTTTTTTCTTAAAAATATGTAAATTTACTTTTAAGCTAAATTATACGTATTCCTGTTATCTATATATATATATATAAGCGAAATACCACTGAGTGACTCATCACGAGATATCAAAGAATATACAATCGATTGACATGAAATTTAGTATAGTTACTCATTTTGCGATGTAGACGCTCACTAAGAACGGATTTTACGGAAGTCTCATCCAAAATGTAATTTTCATCCGTTAATCTACTCTTATCCGTCGGTTATGTAATTTTGGCAACTTTATCGCCAAAAATGAAAGGACCGACGCCAAACGGAATATATTTCTTTATATGTATACTGTGTATTGTCACCAATTAAGTTTACTTGCTGAGATTTGCGCGTGCGGAATGGAAAAATACCAAATAATTTTATATCGAAGCGCTGATGGAGGATTGGCAAGAATTTGGCGAAGAGGCTCCACATGCATAATTTTGTGCATGTCGAAAATAGGAAACGTACTTATTTAGCGATAGGAATAAATGAATTTGGAACAAATTGAGTTTCTGAATTTGGAATGTAGTTTAGCTCCAAAACTTAGCGGGATTTTGAAAAATACTAAAATGGCGACTTTTTACGGAGAAGCATACACGTAAGACAATCTTCGTTTACTGGAGGACCTCGCTACATGCATGAACGAACTGAAGAGGCTATGATATACGTAAGGTATTTTGGACGTCCCGACTTGCTCGACTTTTTTTAGGATTGCAGTCACTTGCAATCCTAAATGGTCAGAAATCAAAATGTCTTGAGGCAAGGACAAAAATCTTATGATAAACACGATGCCATTGCGAAGGTATTTCATTTGAAAGCTAAGCACATGATGTATATTCTGAAAAAAAGTTGCATCTTTGGCAATACTAGGTGTAACGTGTATACAGTGGAATGAATTTTATCCATATTATATATATATATGAGGTGACTTTTTACTAATTTTTTCCCCTCATATATTTGAATGTCTAGGATAACCATTATTACAGGCAATCAATTTCTTAAGATTTTAAATTTAGCTTATCATTAAAGTTTTAAAAATTGAAAATTTTCTTGATATCTTACGTATAGGTTCCAAAATATTATATTATTGTTTGTCCAGCAAAGCGGGCGGGTATCAGCTAGTTAAATTATATTCTTGAAAAATATTAATACGAGTTAAATAATAGACCTTGTGTTGCTTCTATGTGTGACGTTAATGAACAAGCAATAAATACTAGTGAGTTACACTTCTTATATGTTGAATGTCAGAAGACAACTATGCATGATGAAATAGTTAATATTTTAATAGAATGAAAAATTGCGCTATAATAATTAAGGTAATTCTTGTACCTCAATGAAGTGGGAAACTTTTTGCATTATTCGTATGATTATCTCTTCCCATTATGACTCTCGATGAAACTTTTACTTGATAAAAACAGATACTAAAACCATTTTTGAAAATTCAAAAAGATATAAGCTATTAAATAATAATATTCGTATTAAATAACTAAAGAATAATATTTTTCCGTCTTTTGTCAGCATCTGAAAACGAAATATTAGTTCAGAAGAATGAATGAATTTGTAAAATTACTTTTCCTGGTGCTAAATACTTGTATCTATTTTGTAAATTTTTTTTTATGAATATTGGTATATATCTTCCCATAATGTTATATCAATATTCATATGTCGCGATATTGCAATCGTAATAAAGAATTCATATTTTGTAGTTAGGTATGAAAAATAATTTTTTTTTTCCGATGAAATAATGAATAGTTCCATTTTTATGTTCTTTTTAAAAGAACTAATCTTTAACCCAGTATTTCCCAAACTTTTTCATTTTCCGGCGCTCATTTTTATTTAAAAATTTTCCGCTGCGTCCTTTCCTTTGTAAAAGCACGACTAATCATAAAAATAGACAAAAATATGGGATTCCGCGCAACCCTGTGAAAACAGGGTAGGAATCATTTCGGGAACCACTGATCAAATTCATTCTTTTAAAATTCAAATTTAAATTATGGTGTAGAAATATAAATAAATACGTATAATTAAATTTGTTTAAATATGTATGATATATACTCAAACAAGAGTAAGCGCAAAAAAAAAAAAAAAAAAAAAAAAAGAGTATTTATGAAAAATTTGTTTTTTAAAAACAAATTTTTCTCCAAATATTTTTATTCAAAAAACAGAAAAAATACATATAATTTCAGTCAAATAACAAATTGTATTTATATTTTAAGGCTCCCGTCTACCGGCCATTTTGATTTGTCAGCTTAATGTTAATTCTGTGGAATTTCGACTTTCGTTCTCAAATCTCTACTATTTGATCTTTTTGAATGTAATAAAGTGCATCTGAAAGAGCAAAAAATAATGAATGCTTCTGCAGAATTACTTTCTCCTCTGATTTTTAAAAATATTTCAAAATATTTTTTAAAGATCGGAAAACTCGCAAACGAATCATTAAAAGAGGGGTAAAATATTTTTAAAAATCGGAGGGAAAAAGTAATTCCACAGAAACATTCATTATTTTTAACTCTTTCGTATCCTATTTATTGCGTTCAAATAGATCAAACAGTAAAGATTTGAGAGCGATAATCAAAATTCCATAGAATTAACATTAAGCTGACGAAATCAAAATGGCCAGTAGACGGGGGGGGGGGGGGGGTTTTATGTCTTGCAGAACATATTTTAAACATTAAAAAGTACCAGTTAAAGGGAAATATATTAAGTGATATTATACTGAATTTTATGTATTGAACTAAAAAAAGAAATTTTGAGCGGAGCTCGGCTTAGCGAGTTGCTTGATGGGAGAAAGAGAAACAAGTTTCGGCGGAAATCGAGAGCAGCAAGTTCTCACTCTCGCGAAAGAACAGATCCTTCTTTTTCTCCATCCTTACTCCAGATTTTGCAGTCATTTTAATAGCATAGCAATTTGTCATGCCATGTGGTTTACGAATGCACTTAAATCATATCTTAGTTACATCAGACCAATGGTCTTCAAATTGATCCGAATCTCGGAGCTCTTAAAATAATAGTGGTTTTTCGGGGAACCCCATCCCACTGTTTGAAAAATATATCTTAAAATAATATTTAAAATAAATCAATATGTTGCTGATATTTGATGTGAAAACAATTTAAGAAAAGTATCGTATTTTAATTTAAAAAAATTAACATAAAATTAATAGAATGAACTCGCGCGTGCTTCAGGTGTCACCTACCCTTTAGTAGAGGTATTCTCGTATTTCATTACACAAACTGTCAATAGCTCTACTGATGTTATCTGCAGTTGCATTTCAGATTCTTCGTTTAATTTGTTTCTGTATTTTGTTTTTGTTGCTACATACGTCAAAAAAGACTTACTATAGTAGATCTCCTTTACGTAATAGCGTTCATATAAACTTTGTAGCGAATGTGAATCTATTTTGCTCACACATTTATTCAACAATTGAAAATCTGGAGCTACATTGGGATGTACGTCACTGCTGACGTTTTGGTACGGTTATCGGCAGCACCAACACGAAACTTCTGGTTAATTTTCAAAGATAATTAAATGTATATTTAAATTTTATAGTTAATAAACACTAGTCAATTACTGTGTCCTATAATTTTTTTTTCGAACATTTATTTCAGCTCATGGAATACTGTTTGAAGATCACTGCATCAGACTATTATAGCTAATGATATCCTGCTTTTTATTTCTTGCTTGTTTAAAAGGATTATTTTTAATTGAATTAAATGTATTCAGACATAAACTAATCTTCAAGTGATATGTGGTTGCTTATTGTACTCTTTTTTAGCACTTGTAAAAAATTTTATGAATCATTTGTTCCTGAAAACCTTTTCAATATCGGCATAATTTTTATTACAAAACATATGTGACAATAGAACGTTTCTTGTGGACGATGGATACAAATATTATGTAAATAAAATATATGTATGAAATATGGTAAACTAAAACTACTCGATGTCCACAAAAGTAATTCAATTTCTTTTTACAAAGTTATTGGTAAACTTAAACTGATCAGTAATATCAAACAACTTTGTAAAGAAAATATTTAAAAGTTGGATTTGCTTGTGGATGCTTTACGAATGCCTTATATCTTGGGATTTAACTACCGAAAGTAGTTGTTGACTTGTTAGAGCATTTCGTGCAAGTTCAGTTGAAGACAGATTAGTTAAAAATGGACCGAATCTTATTTTAAACAAATTGGAGAGTTGAATTTAAACGTTGTAATAACGCGAAGAACCAAAAACTGATGTCCGTCTTTTTGTTATAGGAAATTTTTTTGTTGCAGAACCTGTTTGTAAAACTCAATAATGGAAACGTCGTTTTATTTTATCTATTTAAATTTTTCGCCTTTTCGAAGTTCCAGTAGCTTCAATTCTACAGCCGCAATATCCTCAGTAATTGGCAGTGAGATTGTATGCCATTCTTCAAAATGTCAGGGTTTTCTAAAAGCGTAGATGACTTCAGTACTCTTATATCACTAAATGTATCAGTAATATTTTCTATCAATCAGTTTAGCTTGTCTGTATAATTTGTAGTTACAATTTCATACCTGGGTAAAATTTGCAATATTTTAGTAAGAAGATTGAAGATTTTTGAGACCAAGTCTTTCTTGGAAACTTTAATTTTACTATGGAAGCTGAAGATACTCTGTGCTAAATCTGATATATGTTTTCTACGTCATTACAGTTATAAATTTAACTAATCAAAGTGTTTCACTACAACTGTGAAAAATGTCATATCTAGTAACCAACAGGCATATGTAAGTTCAGGAAAAGATTTCCTTTTTCAATGATAAACTGTTTGATTGATTCTAGAAAATTAAAGATTTTTGTTAGAACATCGCTTACTGGAAGCCACCTTACTAAAAAAAAACCACAATTAATCATTTGGAAACTCATCATTTTCTTTTTTTCTGTGAAGGTTTTGAATTGTTGATGAGTTTTTTCGCTTGAGCGTATGTAGTTAACAAGTTTTAAGACTACTACAATAATGAGATCATATTTAAAATATTTAGCTATTAGGTGTTCTCTATGAACAATGTAATTGGACAAGGATAAATTTGGGTACAATGCGTCAGTATTTAAAATAGACAATAGACCTTTAATAGAGCCTCTCTTAGCAGGAGCGCCTTCAGTTGCGATAAACTTTTTAATCGATATAAAAGGTTTTCCGATCGCAACATCAATGGAGATTTTTATATCTACTCCTCGAATCGTATTTTTTAGAGCAATAAAATCCAATAGTTCTAGATTATTTTTTACATAAAGAACAGATGCAGTTGGTTGTGGCTTGGTGCAATGTCCTTAGATTTGTCTAAGGACAGACTCAGCGCTGAGCAGCTCATCAAATCATTTGTTAGTTACTTACATCATCGAAAGCAACAGAAATTCGCCCTTCCATAGTATGTCTAAATGCATGTATTTGTTCAGTTAATTTGAGCAATTTCTTATTTTCTGGATCTAAAGCAGAAATTACTTCCTCAATACTTCTTTTCAACGCGCTGATGAACTCTCCTTCAGTGCGTTGCCCGAACGATATTAGAGGCCACAGTAAATTCTACCTCTGTTGTTACAACTAACTCAGTAATAAACATTGAGATAACTTGGGTTTCGATACTTAATTTTGCTTTTAAAAATATTATTTTAATTCTTCTTAACTCGCAATTAGCAAGGAATTGTTGGCTGAACGAACTGTGATTTGATTCATAATGTCGCTTGAGATTATTGACCTTGAACTGTGGCAATGTTACTTGACATGAAAAAAAAAACAATGGTTTCCCGTTTTTCTCTACAAAAATAAATTCCTCTTCCAACTCCTGTTTAAAACACCTGTTCCCCTCTTCATATTTCTGCTTTCCGTATAGCATGATTACTTCTTTCAATATGATTCATTAAGTAGAAAAATCTCTTATGTCTTTTATTCAAGTTAATTCGAGAAATTTATGGAAAAAAAATATTATTAAATCATACGCCTAGCAATCTGCTGTGGACAAACCGGAGCTGGTATCCAAAATAAGGGTTGGAAGGAGGTTTAGGTCACACCTTACACAACAGAATTATATACATTTGATAAATAGCTAAATGTGGCAACTCCTGATTTTTGTTTGAATTTAGTCGTTAAATACGACAACCCTAAGATTTCACTCTTAAAACTCTCCAGTTTGACAATTTTCAAAATTATGCCAAGATTGTGGCCAGCTCTCTATGAAACCATTTGAATAAGCGCCTCTTTCAAATATTTCTTTCTAAAATGTGGCTCCAAAGGCCATGATCCTGACCACCTCTGTTATATAGTTAGACAGTTGAAGCGACACTTCAGTTTGTAGTCAAAAAATTTCAGCTGGATTGAAAAACCTGCACTTTTTATTAATTAAAACGTTTTTCTGAATTTCACTTGGTGTGTGTGTCATCAAATTTTCGATCTTTAATTTTTACCAACTTCCCATCAAGCTAGAGCTTTGAAATTTTGGGAATCGTTCGTACTCGCCTAACAATGCAATATTTAGACGTTTGCGGCAAGTTTTAACTCATATTTCAATAGTTTTAATAAGTCAAAATATTCTTTCCTCTCGGCGCTTTTAGGATTGAGGAAAAAATTTCTTTCCCCCTCTGGGAACACCGGGCACTCCCCACGCCGCATGAGTTATCGTAAAACCTTTGTACTCACAAAGGGGAGATACTATCTCCCCTTTACTATCTCCGAGATAGTAAGAGTTGCTGACTTTTAGTCAGTAATCATTGGCAAGAAAGAAAGATTCCAATATTTGGCGCCGTGTCTTATCACAATAATTTTTTCTGAATTCTGGTTCCCATTTTTTTTAATAGAATGACTTACAAATTTTCAAATGCATGTTTTGATTTTATGAGTATAATGAATTTTTTAATACGCTCACAAATGTCTCTTTTTAAGTAAACTTTAAAGTTAAAAATAACAAACAGTTTTAACTAATATTTCAATAATTTTCTTTAATAAACTTTGCCACCATATAAAAACGTTGTTTTTAAAAACGTTGGTTTTTATATCGAATTATTTTCATTTATGATGATGATGATGTAAACTGTCATTTTCAGACATCTTAATTTTTTACTCGCCGAAGGAAAAATATTTTTTTTACTGTTCAGTTCTTGTTTTACTCCTTTGTTACCTAGAAGTATTGGTTTTTTTTTTCGAAATTTCCTATATATTATTGTCTTCTTATTGGTCTTTATTTTTCTCAAAAAATGCTTAGAAAAAAGTACTTTTCCATTTCGTCGACGCAAATCTCGCCAAACAGACTTTATTAGCGACAACACATAGTAAACACATAAAAAATGTATTTCCGTTTGGCGTCGGTTGTATGATTTTTGGTCACTTTATCGCCTGCGGCGGCGAAATGGAAAAATACCGAATTTTTTTTATCATAATTATTTTTTGTAGTTTTATAATTGAATATTGTATTGTCATCCAAATTTAATTCGTGTGTAAAATTCCAAGTTCTTAGCTTATCGGGAATTTTATGTAAACATTTGTGCCAAACTGATGCGAAGTGCAAAGTATTAAAAAATAATGGAAAAAGTATGAGGTTCTGCCGCTATCCCGAGAAGAAGACCTCGGCGCACACGTTGCGGAACGCTGATCTACATTTCTCGTTGATAAAATTATCCCTGCATGAATTTTATCGTTTGCTTGAAAAGATAAATTTAACATCCTTGAACTTTCCATGGTCTTTTATGAAATACTATCAAATGTTGTTGCTCTAACACTGTAAATAAATTATGTTTCGGTTATATATCCTCTTGAGACCCAATGTCCATTCTATATGCATTTTTAATTTACATGTAGAGAAAGAATTTAATGTTTTTATCCTAAGATCAGGCACTCTATTATATTGGACAGTCCAGTACCGTAATCTATTTAGCTTGTCATCTATTTATCATTTTGTCAAAGCTTGAAATTATTTGGCAGGATCTTTGTACCACAAGCAAAAAATGGCGGATCAGAAGAAAGCAACAATTGAAGGTATATCAGCAGTTTGAATTTAGTTTTATAAAACTTTGACATATTTTTTAAAATTAAAAATAACTATTATATAATTTTAGATGTGTGACTAATGAAATTATGTTGTATATTTAATCAGTAACACATGCGTTTACTAGATTAAGACCCAATGTCCATCATGATGGACTGGCTAAAAATTGTGTATTTTTTTTTTAATTTAAAAACAAAAGGTCAGTATATATTGTTTTGTATTTCTTATTAGATGATTTATCTCAAATTCGGGAAGAATTGCTCAAAGAATATAGTTTTAGGTCTCAAGAGGATCTATAATTTGTTTTAAGTATAATCTTCTTCAATTTTTTTTTAATGAAACGGTTTCGCATTAAATTAAGAATTAAAAGAAGAATATCCTTGAATATATTTAAATATTTAACCACATGATTCCAAATATTTTATTACATGAATCTAAATGTCTCCAATGCTAATTGAAATGTAATAGTTTAATAAAGCATAGCTAATTTTTTACTAAACGATATGGTTATGTGTAGTTAGAAGATAATTTCGCTCTTTTTTCTGCCTCAATAGAACATTTTGTTTCCTCATTTTAATCCATCATCTGAATCACGGAAGTGTCAACATTTACATATCTACACTTTTTACGTTTTTATTAATGAGAACTCGTTAGACGTGTCAGATTTCGCGAGGCCGAGTCTTCATATTTCAACGCTTCATCTTGCGAAAGTTCTATTTATAGTCCATTATGATGTGTCACGTTATGAAATGATGTCAGAAGCTATTTAAACAGAGTACATTTAGTTACAGATATGCAATCCTTCTGAAACAAGAAAAACAAATTCATAACTTTGAATATTTGCTTATACAAGTCCAGTTTCTTATCTATAAATGAAACTTTGTGGGGAAGGAAATGGAATAAAAATAATAAAATATTTTTTGGATTTGCTTTATTTGTACACTTATGACTATTAAAAATGCTACCCCAGGACGGAAAGCCAATAGCAGAAATTTTTTATTATACATGAACCGTTTTTAACGCGGGTTCTCGTGCTTTTCCTCTTTAACGAATCCTTTGAGATACTTTACGACGTTATTTGATATGAGAAGCCCGCTTAGTGAATAAACCGCGACTTCCGTAAATCAGACTTGCTACATAATATTAAAAGTGTAGTGAATAGGAGAGGAATGAGACTGAGACTTTGAACGGGTTAAACTCCCGGTGAGAAAGAAAGGTTTGCGAAATCGCACGGCATTGGTGCCGAAAAATTAGGTGATCGACGAATAGCTGATATTGTGCTAGGACCCAATGTATAAGTATAGTTCCTGACGCGGATCCACTTTTCGGTTATTGAGGTAAGTAGAATTTCCAATTAATTCTTGGTGGAGCCACAAATTAGTTATCATTCCACATTTGCAAAAACAAATATTTATTATTATTATTTTTAGAAAAGAATAAAATTAACTTGAAGAGTTGCTTATCCGAACTAATTTATTGACTAATTACTTGTTGAGTTTCAATGCACCAGTACGGAAGTTTTAAGTATGGAAACTTTGGTTTCACAAGTTTAGCGGGAGGAAGACATGATTAAATTTTTTGGTTCTTCAGGGTGTAGAATTCAGACCCTCGGCTACTAAAATACCGGTTATGTGAACAAGAGGTGATCGGAATATGAACTCAATGGCCTCCCTGACCATTACTCCAATTGCTGAGCCTGCACGAAGAGGGTGAATGGAAGCTAGAAACGTTCGAACAAGTGTCGGCTTATGTTATGGTTTTCTAGGAAAGCGGAACTGTTGTATGGGGATCGCAATATTTCGGCGGGTGACGTCATTAATACGTTGTCTATATGAACCAGATGACGTATTTGCAAAAGAGCTCAGACACAGACAACGTTTTGGTGTTGTCATATACCGTAATATTACTACCGCTAGATAACCGCAAAGGTTTCTTCGGAAACCGTAGCTTTATAATTCTTATACGAGGTATAAAACGACCCTCAAACAAATAACAACCATTTGTATGCAACTTCCGAATGAGAATCCCTCTGTACAATCTACCTTTTATAAAAATAGTAGATGGCGTTATTTCTACCCGCATTGTTCAATTGCGATGAAATGCCAATGATTTGTAAATCTTAACGAGTTGTAAGTTTCATGTAAATTGGACGTTCATTGCGTGCCATCTTCTTGGTAGGTTTAATTGCTTGCAGAGCGTATAATTTTAAAATCATTGTTTTATTGACAGAAAAAACTAAACTAAAATAAGTTTAATAGTTAACTATTAATCGTATATAGAATTTCAAAATACGTTAAGAAAATATGACTCATAAAATTAACAAAAACTATTTTCATATGTTTTATTTTAGCAAATATCAAGAAATGCGTATTGGTTGGGAACAAGAAATAAAATGTACAATGATATTTCTGTCTACTCTGCTAAGTTAATATTATCGTTACTTTTAAGGCTCAGTTGTTTTTTTTACAATAAAAATGAAATTTCAGGGAAAGTATTTAGAAAAAAAAAAAAAAAAAACAGCTCTAGAATTTCCTCTTCCATGAAAACGAGATGAATCTAACAAAAGAAAAACAAAACTCTGCATCAAGGATTTTTAGAAGAATTGTTTTTAAAACTGAATTTTGTAGGAGATATTATTCGTAATAATATTTTTTTCCGTGACTCTTTTTAATCTCGTACTTAGTTATATTTACTTTGTTTCACGTGATGCTTTTAGTTCATCATGAATTGAATTTTCTTCGATTCGCTTACTTTAATATTAAATATAAAACTAAATATTTTTAAAAATCAAATGTGGCTTTACTGTCTTTGGTAAATGTGATTGGTGTGACTTGGAGATACCCAAGCGGTCTTTCTCTATTTTTGATCCTTCTCTTTGTCAACGAACATTCATTATTTTCTTCTTCTTTCACCTTACATCTACATCACAGAAATACAATTGTAACATTTATTTACAATATACACGTGATTGCTTATAAACTAGGGAGTGTTAGTCGCAGCTTGGCTCTAGCGCATATACAATCAGCTTAGTTTTCAAGAATTTTAAATATATATTACTGCAAGGATTTATTTCACTCACACACACAGATTTATTGAAAAAAATTTCACTGCTTTTTATTTGTCAACTTTTAATACTGAGTTTCCCCCACTAACTGACATTCTGGGGTCTTTTAAGTGTTGTTGTTCGAATTGAAAGTCTCTCCCAGTGGATGAAACGTAACTACGTAGATTAGATTAAAATTATTTAAATGTAGTGAAAATTTGGTAAATTGAAAACTTTCATACAAATATAGTGGTAGAGAGAGTGAGTGGAAAATTATGTATATATATATATATATATATATATATAAACGAATGAATAGAGATTGTGAATATAAATGTAAGGAGTTATCGGTTTATAGCCAGGCAAACTCTACAAAGGGTTAGCGAATCGAACCCTCATCTAATGCCTTACAAAGGACTGAAACCCGATAGTTTCAAACAGAATAAGTGATCTTTATAATATTTATCTTCAAAATCAGACGCGTATTGAGGTATAATAGGCTTGATATTGACTTTTAAATAATCATGGATTCGAATAAAATAACTTAGTAATCAAATCTGTATGATTTTCTATTCATTTGGCTGTATTGATCAGTGACTCTTACATATCTAATCCTTTCACCTTGAAAATAATTAATGAAATTTGAAATTAATTTCGAAAACCCTATTTAAGTAACCCAATTCCGAAAATAGTTTGTTATTAAGCAAAATGCAAAATGTGATTTGATAATATTCAAATATTACTTTTCTTTTTACAAAATTAAAAAAAAAATATTTTCCGTTTGTGCTAAATCTCTATCGGTTTTTAAGAAATTTGGAAAATAATTTGCCAGATTTTTTCCAGAATTTCCAAAAGAATTAAAAAAGTTTAGAAATAATTACCCGATTTTTTTTTATATTCAAGAACATATATACACATGTGCTCTGAATCTAATCAATATTTCAAAAAATATTTATTTATTTCTAAACACTATACTATTTCCTGTTATTTATGCTTGAAACACGCTGTTTTAAGACCTTTCTCGTTTTCTTTGATGTATAACATTTTGTTGCACAAATTAAGTTATCTTTTAAGTTCTTACTAAGCTAAAATAGAAATGGTATTTCTGTATGAAAGCAGTTTAACTGATTACGATCAAAATATTAGTATGCATAACATAATATGTATGCACAGTTGAAATAACAATTTAACTTTTAATAGATTTGTAAAAAGGGTATCAATGTTTTTTAAATTTGAAAATAATACGTGTACAAGTATTTTTTATACAGTTTTTGATACATAGATTCAATTTCTTACTTATTTCTCTCACTATCTCATAATTAATCTTTCAAATAAATTTTTTTTTATAAAATTAATTTTCTGTATCATTATCTTTTATGTACTTATCATACCATGATTATGTTAGAATTAAAAAGAAAATGTCTTTAGTGAACGTGTTATTCTTTCAATCAAAGTATATAAATTTAAACTCCGTAGAGATCTTTATGTTTTTGTTACATTTACTGAAATTGACCTTGCAGATTAACTTTTTGTAAATTAATTAGAAATTGATAATCTGAAACCGATATCCACTCATTTGTTCAATGCAATTTTTTTTCCATTTCAAAAACTGCAGTTGGTGTATTTCGTGTTTATACTCGTAGTGATTCAGAAAAAGTTGGGACAAACTAAACTTTCAAGCATGTTTTGTAAGAAAAACCAATTATGTAATTTTAACAATTTGTTTTTCTTACATATCATATCTCATAACTAAATGAAATTTAAAAAGCTCAGAATTAACTTAAGACGTTGTTAAATAATTGTAAAATTATGCTCTTCTCATGTACCAGCTGAAAGAAGTAATCAAAAAAGTATTGCCGCATTACGTAAACAATGGGAAAAATAACCAACTCTAGCATATTAACTGCACAAAAAAGAATTCTAACCTTATATGAAGTTTGATTTGAAGCTGTATGCTAACTTAAGGCGAAAAACTTCTGAAACATCTTTTGACACTAGAAAACTTCAATCAATGGAATCATAGAAAGACTGGGATAATCAATAACGGAATCACAGAAAGAGTGAGAGAAAAATAAATGAAATATTAAATGTATAGGTAAATTTTACCGTTCATAACATTATTTCGAAATACAGGGAGACAAATTTAGTTGAAAATAAGCCACATGTAGGACGTCCATGACGTTTCACTGAACGGGAAGAGCAGTGTATCGTTACAATTCTAACACAATGGTAGTAAAGTTGACGTGGCAGTGCATCAAAGGATTAACATGTCTGCCAATACAGAAATGTATCCACGATATCCCAGTAGTCATGGTCACGAACTCGCGGTCGGCTTTGTTTCCGTCGAGTCGTGGTTTCCAGACCTGATGCCATAAATGACCCGCAGTGAAAAGGGGCTAGTGCGCATTAAATCTGTCGGGGTCCCAAGTCCTCCAGTGAGTAAGTTTGGTAAGTAAGTGGTAAGTAAGTTTGGATAAGGAGATACCAGCCTCAGGTGTAATCCTCGTCAATTGATCGAGGTTCAAAATTACGAGTTGCCCGGGTTGATTATAAGAGTGACGTTAATAATCAATTAATCAATCAAAGCCAGTGCAGAAATGTTTTACGAAAGCATTAAGTTCACGGACGAGTATTTAGAAAAAACCATTCATTAGTGATGTAAACGAAAGACTCGGCTACAATTCGTATAAAAACCTACATTCGAAGTCTCCAGACTTTTAACAATAGGTTATATTTGTAGATGAGAACAAGTACAATATTTCTGGAAGTGATGGAAAGTAAAGAATATATTTTGAAAACCTAATACTCAAATTAAAATGAAGAATCTTATTACTTGTGTGAAACATGGAGATAGCCAGATGCTCTCGGGTTGTTTTGAGTGCTGTCGGTGTTGTAAATCTTTGTTTAATTGAGAGAAAACTGGACATATTTGTTTATTTAAATGTTTTGAAACAAAGCGCTCAAAAATGGACATATAATCAAATTTCAAATTTTATGAGGAATATGCTCATATTTACAGTCTCTGGATTTTGGTTAATTGAGCATATGTAATCGGAGTACGTGTTCCAGATCTCAATCCTATAGAGTACATTTCGGATCATTTGAAAAATGTAATCCCCTTAAATTTAAAATTTCCAAGTGAAACGAGCTTTTATTATATATAGAGAGAGAGACTCATATCATACTGGGAAAAATAGAAGAAACTTTTTATGAAAATGTGGTGAAATCCGTGTCTAAAATGGTGAATAAAGTCATAAAATGCAAAGGTTGTCCAACACATTATTAAGGAACATTTACATAGTTTTCATAAAAGTTATTTAAAAAAGTTATGTCTGTGTATTCCAAAACTTTGCGATCACTAATTTTTATTAGTATGCCACAGAAGTATAATTTTATAATTACTTAAGGTATCCGTACACCTTTAAAACGTCATTTTTGTTAAAACTTTTCAATTTTCTAATTTTAATGTTAATTTAAAATGTAAACTTTTTTTCTTTCTAATAGTGTTTGAATTTTGCTTATACCTCCCTTAGAACTTAAGTTACAGGGATTTGAATTTTACTCGATAGCTAATTTTTAATTGCATTTGAAAGTTTGTTTTTGATTTTTTTCAAAATGAGTTTTTTCGACATATTCACATATGCAACGTAGATATCAGAAAAAGTTATGAACCAAATTAATTTAAATTTTGCAAGTATCTTCCTTATATAGTTTTAAAGAACCCTTACCACTTTCATGGTTGTAAAATTGATATGAGTTTAGTAACAAAGGTGTAAATCATGTATTGTTATAACTTTTTATTTTTTATTTTTCATTGTTATTTGACTCGAAACACAATAAAAATTGCAGCAATATAATTTCATTATGAAAGTAATACCAACCCCAAAATTTTTTTGATGAATAAGATAAAATTTACTATTTATAATTATTCTGATACTCAATTTATGTACTGTTTTCTTCATGTTTTCCACTCCAAAATTTTTTTTGAGTTAAAAGCAGATTATTAAATGTGTTTTTCATAGTTTTAGGTCATATGTATTTCAAAAATTTTTCTCCGAAGGTGTATGGATACCTTAACATTGTAAGAGTTCATTTCCAGATTTTTAAATTTTATTTATTCAACAGATATATTAAATGCAGGAAAATCATTTTGTTCAAACTAAACAATTGACTTTTCTTTCAAGAAAAAATTTAAAAGTTTGGTTTGTCTCAATGCTTTTTTGAGCTACTGTGTAACTTATTTTTTTATGTTTACACCCATTCTTTCAGCTGTTTTTGGTTCAACGGCCTCACACATTTGTTCCTCAAGATTTAAATGTTTGAAACCAATAATAATCTCCATTATTTATTTAAATAATGTTGTCATTTTTTTTCAAAACTTTTCCTTAAAACAATGCTAGTTTATCATTCTAATCACTCATATAATAAATTCTTTAGAATGTCGAAAGTTAAAATTTAGTAAGGTATACTGACAGTGTTCCACCCTTTAAATTTATTACGGTATTCTTCTTTTACGAAAACGAATAGCATTTAAAAAAATAACAATAGTTCTCTAATCAATCTATACGTCAATTTAATGCTACTAGGAATAAAACACAGGGTTATTCAAAATGAATCATCTAATTTCAAAATGCTATATTTTCATAAATAAAGGACTCAGAATGATAAGTAATACATGAATACAAAGGGAAAATATGGATGTTTATTTTTAAAAGAGTTTGATATAACTTCCTTTCGTTACGCGTATAATGTCTATCCGATTTTTGAATTCCTGGCATACACGTTGTAAACTCCCAGTGGTAATTGATAATACATCAGCAGAAATCCGTTGTTTAAATTCAAATGAATTTGTAGGTAATGGTGATGCATACTCTTTATTTTTTACAAACTCCCAAAGGATGATATCGCATGGGGCCATATTAAATGATTTAATTTGTCAGTTATTGTGACATCAAGTCATGTGGTCCAATGAAAACGATCCATCTGCGAGGTAGCTCTGTAAAAAAAATTCTGAAGCTTTCGTGAAATAGCTTCTCAGATAACACACGAGGGCCATTTATTTTTCACAATATAAAAATTCCTCAGTTTCTCGTAATATTCATGTATTACTTATCATTCTGTGTCGTTTAATTTTGACAATATGGAATTTTGAAATAGGAACATTCATTTTCCCATGCACTCCCACACATATAAAATTCTAAAAATATTGTCAATCAGTACATAAAAAATTAATGCTATATTCCGTTTATTGAAATACTTTTTTCTCCTTTGTGTTGTTAATACTACATGTACATTTTTTCTTAAGCATTTATATTACGAATTGTGATAAAGTATTGTCCTGAATTTAAAGAAAATTACTGAAGATATTCAATGTGTGAACTTATTCAGCGAAGACACACATTCCCAAATCAAATAAATCCCAACGTATCTTCATGATCATCACCAACTAAAAGAAACCATTATGCACCGAAACCGCGAAAACGGTTGAAGCGAACAAGCGACCCTCATGACTGCGAATGCTAAAAAATATAATGAGCGAAATTATCTTTCATAAAAATCTATTCCATCTGCACGAATTTTCTTCTTGGCATCTTAAATTTCAACTAAAACTCCTGACTCACATGAAAGACTATGGAAAGCTGCCAGACCGCTTTTATTTATTTTTTTTCCCGCTCGCGTCTTTTTTTTCTCTGTTTGCGATGAAGGTTGTCAACGCGCATGCGTCGCTTTGTGTTGCCGGGAAAGCACGTGCTGAAGCTGGGTCTTGCTGATATCTTCACACAGCGAACCGGCAGTATAGTAGCAGCACGTGGTTTGAATTAGAGAGGACTTGTTTTAAAAGACACTTTATTGACATTAAATAACAACGTAGAAAACAAAACTTAATTTTTTTTTCTTCTTCTTGCATGTGTTGATTTGAGGATGGATTAATAATATTCAATCTAAAACGACACCTGTGGGATTTAGAGCGTTCAAATAATAATATATTGGGTAAGTTTAATTACTTTTTATTATATATACTAAACCGTGTTTTAACATGCGTACGGAGTCCCTGATATTTTGGGCTTTTCGTTTGGAAAAGAATTTTTAGGAAATATATATTTTTTATTAGAGATATAAAGCCTCCTTCCCCCCCCCCCCACCGTTTTGAAATTATTTTATTCTCATCTGATGCAAGGTCATTGGAGTGTCGACCTAAGGTTTACTGAGTTGTAAATTATCAATATTGGAGTTTCCAGGAATTGTGTCACTTTTTAATATCTATAATACCATATATGTATAAGAACTCCACCCTCCCATTCCTTATTTTTGGGACCCAATTTTGTGAAAAAAGGGGTTTCTTATATTCATTAAAATTCGGTAATTTTAAACGGAATATTTTGTGTGACATTAATTTTTTTTTTTGCTTTTGTTTATTTCTGATGCTTCTAATCCGATTTTGAAATTTATTAGAATTAATTTAAATATTCCATTTTTTTTTAATTTTTAATTTATATATATATGTGTGTGTGTGTGTGAGAGAGAGAGAGTTAGGGCAAATAATGAGAAAATAAATCAAAAATTGTTGGGGGAGATGGAAAGTGGTGGGAATATTTTATTGTTTAAAATTTTATTTATAGGCGAACACATTTAGATTTGAACCATTTGCTTAAGAACCCGTTATTTCGATCAATCGGGACCAATACTGCTCATTACGTGTAATATGCTTTTATAAGATTTATTGTAAATTGGCAAGAACTAATCTAAAAAAAAAAACACTTAATAATTTTCTAAAGAATATTATTATTCTTTAGGAAATAATTCTAAAGGATATTAATTTCTAGAGATAGTTAAAATTCTAATTTTTGCAATTTTATTTTGGCTTTCAGCCTGCGTTACTTTAGAGCTGTATGTTCTATCTTTGTATTGGCTTTGATTAGGATTTTTCTTTTTTTGATTCTGCCGTGTGTTTTTAGCTGGTCTCCAATTACTAAAATATCATTTGAGTGACGATTTATTGACCCTTTTATTCTAAAAATTTTCTTTCAAAGCATTTTTTTTACAATGAATCCTTTACATTTTCCTAAAATGCTAAAATGAACGAATGAGTGAGATATTCCTTTGCAAATGAGTTTCATTATTTTTTAGTGCGTAAAATTACTTCAATAAAAATTTCACAAATGTTTCGGAAACAATTATTATCTTTGAATAATAAACTGCTAAAATACTAAATGTAATTAATCAACGATGGGACAAAAATGGAACTTATTTTTCAAATGCTAAGGAAACACGAAAATTAGCATTGTTGATATTTTTATCCTCAATGTCTGAAACATATACATTACAAATGATTTCGAAACATATTGAAGACAATTTTCCTATAGTTGCGAAACAACTGCGAAGGAATGACTCGCCGAAAATGTCTTTGTATAATTTTTTTTTACTGTTATAGAAACTGTGAACAAAAAGGATTCACAGACACACACATACGTATGCACGCAAACTGTACCAACCATATTTTTCTGTTTATTTAAATTAGCTGCATGATGCTTAAAGATAAGCTTCAGTTATGAAATAATAACCTTTAGATGTGCAAGCGTATTTGATTTCCTTTCTTATTATGGTTATAACCAGGTAGTTATATAGTGGTTCTCGCTAGAGGAAGAAGGCTGATCCAGAGAACTAATCAACCGCGCAATTTGAAGTCCTAAGCCTGAAACAGTAACTATAGAATTACTGTGATACCCATTACGATTTTGCCTAGGTTTTAGTTTTTAAATCATTTGCACAAAAAGGGAATAGTCCATATTGCTATGCTTAATTGTTATGAATTTCCTACCTATAATTTTTTTTTTAAATTTTGGTTACGTTTTTTAAAAAAAAATTACTTGTGGGAAGTTTCAAAACGATGTGCAATGATAAACATTTTAATCCGTAATTTTTTTGGAATAACTTTTTTGACAAAATCTCTCATTAAAATAATGATAATAATACAAATACATGCACACACAAAAATATATATATTGAAGACTCAATGACCGATTTATTTTTAATAAAATGTTTCTTAAACTTGGATATTCTTAACGTTAAGAGAAATCCCCTTAAACCTATATTCACTAATAGTCATATTAAGCAATTTAATTTTTATCTGCAATGAAAGAGGTCATTGAATTTATTGAATTCTGAAAATTATCTGTTTACTTCTTTTTTTGCGTAATTTGTTATATTTTTATTTCTTCATTTATCTGGGAGCAATTAATTTTACACTCAAGTAGGCAATGTACAATAAAGCAAAACGAGATATATTTGGGAAATCATTTGGGCATTCAATCATACTTTGCCTGAAAGATAAATTTATGATCCAGACATAAAGGATGAATTTTCTCTTGATTTTTTTATAGAGATATGTATACATATCTCTATTCGCGAATACATTTTTTGTATATATATATATGTATTTTTCAAAAAATCTAAATTGTCTTGTAATTTAAAATATCAAGACTTGATTAAAATACATTTACATCATTGATGATTTCTGACGATGGTCTGGTAACAAGCTTTTAATTATTTACTTTTTTAAAAGACTTAAAAATTTCTTTCTGAATGTGAACGCAGGAAGATTTTAAATAGACTATTTCTGCTTTAATTTTGATGTATTTTATGTACTAAATTAGCGGTTCTTAAAGTGTGCGCCACGGCATCTTCACTATAGGGGCTCAGAATCCCTTATTTTTATCTCTTATGATTAGTCATATTTTTATTTGGGGAGGGAAATTCTTAGTCCTAGAAGGGTTCTGTGAATCTAAAAAGTTTGAGAATCACTATACAAAGTACTTATATATAATTTTAATTAACTAACTAATGTTTTTGAAGGATATTTACAAATGCAATATTATAAAATATCACGAGATAATACTCGTAAATAATTTGAGTTCACTTTCACAAAATCGGATATTATTTCAAGTTGCACTATTTGCATTTTTGACTTAATAAACAGCTGTTCGAAATGTGGTCCGAAAATTAACTGAGAATTCTTGTTTGGTTAATAGATCATTGAGAAAGGAATGCATTCAAGGCTGAAGTCGAATACTTATCAATTCCTTCACTAAAGGCAATGCTCATGAACTCGGTGTGACAGTTATATTTCAGCCTATGGAAATTGAAATCCACTACTGTTTGTTCAGCAAAAAACAAAACAATGGAGTAAGGGAGAGAAAGAAAGTACTTGCTATCTGTTGCTGAAGTAGCCTTTAAAAAATAGCCTTAAAAGAATTAAAATGCTATCGTATTTCGATACGACAACACGTAAAAGCTTTTTCTTACTCTGCTGTGACGTTAGTCGTCTCTGATTTATCTAGACATAAAACTCAAGGTTCCTTGGACTTAAGTAACTTCGTTTTTCTTTTATGAACTGGAACCAAATGCTTCATTGGAGTTGATCCAATTGACGACGAAGACAGACGCTTAGGGAAGAGGGTGGTCCAAGTTGGGTGGTCATTGTTGTAAAATTTTCACTCACGTGGTCATTTCCTTTTAAAGGGAACGGGGAGCAATTAAATGAACGAAAGGATTGTCTTTGTCTAGCCTATGTCGTTGTTCTTTTTTTTTTCATGTTATTTTAGGGGTCTTTTTTTGTGCTAGGATCGAGACTCTGGGGTTATTTATGTCATTGTTTACTATTTCTGTTTTTTTCCTTGTAAAAAAGTGAACAAAAAAATTAGGGGAATATTTGGAAAGCTTGTAACAAAAATAGAATTGCGGTTGACATACATTTAAGGAATAGGCTAACCCATAAAAAAACAGAACTTCTCTATTTTATTTTTAAAACGAATATCGGTTTCAATTAAACATACTTCCTGTGGTTTCAAAAATTTTCACGCGAATAACAAATTATTACTCCGATATTTAAAAATACTATTTTTTTCTGGTCGTTTTCTTTTTGATAAAAGTGTATTTAAAAAATTAGAGAGTAAAGAAACAAGTGTTGAAGGTTGTGCTAATTATCTCGTAATTTTTCTTAAAATTGACATTTAATTTCAAAAGCGAGTATTTTTGTACTTTTTTTTTTAATTCTGCCGGATATTTTTCAACTATATTAATGAATTTGCGAAAAGCTATTTTGCAATTAACTATGTAAAGCAGTTAAAAAAGTTTTATTAACAGGTGTTTTGCCTGCAATTTATTTATATTGACGAATTTCAACTGTACGGGGCGTTTTTATAAATTCCAAATAAATAAAAAAAATTTAAAATAATAATAATAATTTCTTTCTGCTACAATTTTTTTGAGATAAAAAAAGGAAATATATTTTAATAATAAGTTTTTATAAATTAAATCTATATAATTGATGTTTTTTTTTATTTTAAATTCGTAATTTTTATTTTCAGAAAGACAGAAAACAATTATGTCATATAAATTTAACAATATATGTAATTATGAAACAATATTTGTGAAATAATTATTTTAAATAAATCAGATAGAGACAGAGAGGATAAATATCCTCCTAATCTGCATGAGAATGTCACGATGCATATAAATACATATCATGATATTTTGTCTTTAAGTTTCCATATTTATTTACTGTTACTTGCATTTTATTTGAAATCGAAAACTTCCTTTTACTCCGTAGTTAAGAATTCTTAGACAGACTAACAAATGACGTCACTGTTAAATGTACATGTGAATAAAATTCATGTACGTGTAATGTAAATGGTTCAAATAGACTAAAATTTAATTTCAAAAATATGAAATTATATTTAACCCTACATATTGTAAATTTATCATTTGATCCAATTTAATAAATAACCATTCATCTTAATGAGAAGAACGGATTTTTTATTCTAACCAGTAATTTACATTTCGGTTAAAAATGAGAAAGAAGAATTTATTTATTTCATGTTTTGTGTTGTGTATACAAAAGGAAAGGAGAGATTATTGATTCGTTTTATTCTTAACAAATTTCTTTAAAAGTAGCCAGATTTCGTTGTTAATTTCATATCTTGATATTTTTCCAATTGGTGTCTTATGTGGTTGGTCTTTTTTCTTATCTTTTTGAATTGCTGATTTTTATGTTTGGTTATAGGTTATAAAACAGTATCACACTAGAGATAAGTTAACAATAAATTGATTTCAGTTCCTTAAGAAAAATACATAGGTCAATAACCATTTCCAGATAAGAATATTTTATTGCCAATATCTCCACAAAGAGGGCAGTTTTCTACGAGGATTTCTTAAAGCCCTTGAAATAACACTTAGCCATAGATTACCAACCTTTTTCTTGGCCTACCCCATCCCGCTTCTCTAAAAAAGTTATTCAACGTCCCCTTTCCAGAAAATAAAACTGCCCTGTTCTTGAAATCAATAATGAACGAGTAATTGTGAGTTTTCAGATCTTTAATAAATATTTAGAAATACTTCCGAAAGTGAGAAAAAGAAAGAAATCACACAGAAGCATTCCTCCCCCCCCTCTTTTGAATGCATTTTATTACATGCAGTATTAAACAATATTCTAATTTTGGAAAGAAAAGTTTAGAAATCTGTACGATTAACATTTGTGGTGTTGCGCTATTCGCTGTTCTCTCTTCTCTAACCTCGGCTTTGGTAATTTGAACTGCATAAAACAACAACTCATTGCCAGCCAAAATGAACTTTGTTTGGTAAATTAGATGGTCATAAAAAAAGTAGTGAATGGAATCAGAGGTAATGAAATATAAATGAATTAGAATTGAAAGGAAATATATGGGGGATAGATGATAACGAGAAGCTGATAAATATCTGTAAATTGGAGTGAATTATTGTAATGAAGGCTGTCCTTGCGTAATGTTAGAATAACCAAAATTGGATGACTTCTTCCAATTAAAAAAATACCTTGACATCAATTTTATATTCAGATTTCGCTTTTCTTTAGAGAATAGCGTATTTTTTGAAATTACTCATTTCTATCCGAATGAATCCCTTTTTCTGGTGCAAAATGGGCTTCACAGTTTCATGCACTGTAATTTTGAATGACTTATAAACTTGATTTATTTACGTGAAAAAATGACGTATCTTTGAAATGTTCCTAATTTCTAAGCATACTGCATCATATACGGATGTATGTGTTACAACGTTGTGAACTTAAATGAAAATTTAAACAATTTTCTGCTTGGAAATGTAATCGAAGTTCGATCAAGTACTTTGACAGTAGGAAAACGAGCGGGGAAAAGAAAAAGTTGCCTGTGTGCTCGATTAGGCATAAGATATTTAGGATGCATCTGAGTTGCTAAATACTTTAGTAATTAGTAAGTAGCTTACCACTGACGTAGACCAATGGATGAAAAACGTTTGTGAGGTTGTCATATAAGCCACCAACCCTCCAACTTTTGCTTTTCTCTTCATTTAAGAATGGGGTCGATTCTTCACTAGATGACGTTATTGTAGTGTTGTATTTCCAACTGTCACGTGATCGGGATATCAGGTGAATCGACCCCATTGGTTGTATTCTATCTTATGGGATCGTGAAATCAAGTGGATCAGCCTCGAGTTTTTTGCAGATTTGAAGTGAAGCGAGTGGAAGAAGGAAAACGAGATAGAAAAAATAGATTTGCTTGTGTTTGCTCGATTATGAGTAGGATATTTAGGAGGTATTCGAGTTCTTAAAAATTTAGGTGTTTAGATAGATGTCTGGTGCTACAACTGTGTAGAATTTGGTTAATTCTAAACCATTATTAGGGAGAGGATTTTATGCATGGTCTTCCGTTCCTTCGATACTACGTTTTCCATTGAGCCTACATTCATTACCTGAAGTTGTTTATGCACTGCCTAGAGTTTAAGTAAATCATAATTTCTAGTTTCGTACATAACAGCATTTTTAGACGTTGTCAGGATGTTTTAAATTGCATAACTTCGTAAAGAGGATGAAACGTAAATTCTTAATTTTTCTTATCACTGCAGCTTTCTGTGAACTTAATTCGAAGTACGACGTTATAAAGACAGAGTAATCTCTATCTTCTATGAATTATGTCTTACATAGCTAACCCCTTTTTTGTTAAATTATTCTGTCCACCCCCTTTCCCAAAGTTGGACTATGTTGGTAATTATTTATGGGTCATCGTGTTGGTGTGAGTATGTCACCAACGTTGACTTGTTTATCGTTCATGTTTATACACGTGATCTAATTAATGTAAGAATTTCATATTGTGTATTGAAAATTCGATGTCTTGATTTGTAATATGGAACTTGGATGTACTTGCCCATCCGGGTTCAATTTAGAGCAGTCGTCTGGTGATCTTATATCCGTTAATCTTCTACTGGTGTTTTTGTACTCAGCATTAATTTTTCTTATTCTGGGTGTGGAGCGCTCATATTCTGAATCTCGCGGCAATTCTTTATTGTTATCTCGATTTATTTACTTCAGTGTAACATCTTTTACTATTACTGTTATTGTTACTATAAAATATGATAAAAGGTATGAGAACTCTTTGAATTTTTAATGGAGTCAGGCGACACGTGACATTTCTAATCTCCAGACAATGATATATTCTTAAAGCTTGCCTTGGTTTTACTTTCATGCTTGTTAAATCATTAAGTTCAATTAAAAGAACTGTTTTAGATCTTACTTTGTTTTGAGTGAGTTTAATTTTCTAAAAGTTACGGAACAACTATGATTACCAAATTAAGGTCAGACCTTTTTCATTTGAAGCTTGCAGTCAATTAAATTACTTGAAATTTTATCCAACCGTTTTTGTTTATTTCATTTTCATTATTAACCTAGTGAAATAATAAGCATAAATCTTCAGTTATTTCGTGGAAGTTTACTGTGCGAGTGCTTTGCCAGTAAAATCTAACACATGGATCAATAAGTTTCGAGACTAACCCAGAGATGGCGCTCGTAGTAAACCAGTAACCAGGTCTTTCTAGAGTACTAACCTTTGCTTCAAACGTGTCAAAATTTTAAGTCGATCGGACCAGAAACAGCTGAGTTATCGAGGTTGGAGTAAAGTCGTTTTGTAGTTTGTTTAAAAAATGGAAAAAACCGAGTTTCGTGTTCTGATAAAACATTGTTTTTAATGGGTAAAAACACCGTGCAAGCGAAACAATGGATTGAAAAAAGTTACCGGGATTCTTGTCCATCAAAAGCAACGATTTGTCGGTGGTTTGCCGAGTTTAAACGTGGTCGTACCGACACAAATGACGCGGAACGCTCGGGTAGACATGTGGAAGCCGTTACAACGGAAAATGTGAGTGAAGTGACAAAAATTATAATGAAAGATCGTAAAGTGAAGCTCCGTGAGATTGCTGAGATGACACAGATATCATATGGAAGTGTATTTACTATCCTTCATGAAAAATTGAGCATGAAAAAGGTTTTTTCCAAGTGGGTGCCGCGATTGCTTTCGATGGAACAAAAACAGCAACGAGTCGATGATTCAGAAAGCTGTTTATCGCTATTTACTCGCAACAAAAAAGATTTCTTGTGTCGTTACGTGACCATGGACGAAACATGGATACATCACTACACTCCAGAATCGAAGCGGCAGTCATCTGAGTGGCGCACAGCTGGCGAAAGCCGTCCGAAAACGCAGCAGTCAGCTGGCAAAGTCATGGCGTCAGTTTTTTGGGATACGCATGGCGTGATTTTCATTGACTACCTCGAAAAAGGTAAATCGATCAACAGTGATTATTATATTGACTTGCTGGTGCGTTTGAAGGAGGAAATCGCAAAAAAACGACCGCACATGCAGAGAAAAAAAATCCTTTTTCACCAAGACAATGCACCCTGCCACAAGTCGATGAAAACAATGGCAAAATTGAACGAATTGGGCTTTGATCTGCTTCCCCACCCCCCATACTCGCCAGATTTAGCCCCCAGTGACTACTGGCTCTTTGCTGATCTTAAAAAAATGCTCCAGGGGAAAAGGTTTGGCTCAAATGAGGAGGTCATCGCTGAAACTGAAGCTTATTTTGAAGCGAAAGATATTTTTTTTTATAAACATGGTATTGAAAAATTGGAAAAGCGTTGGAACGATTGTATCACCCTAAAAGGTGATTATGTTGATGAATAAAAAAAAATTTTGCAAAAAAAATGTTGTTTTCAATGTTAGTCTCGGGACTTATTGATCCATGTGTTACAACTGGGGAAATCGTCCCCTTTCATTAATATTGCAACAGTATACTCTATCGCAATATTCCCTTTTACTATTTTCTTAGACTTATTCTTCATACACTGTTTAAAATGAAACTCGCCCAACATAATGAAACGTAATTCATGTAGATATTATATACATTCAGATATAATATACATTCTAAATGAACTAGACCAACACTGGGATCATATCAGGCATAAAAATAAACCTTAAAAGTTTGCAGTATTATAATAGACACGACTTAATTATTTTACTACATTGAGATTTTTATTTAATAGAATACTTACTAATTGCATTATAAAGCATTATTTTATGAGAAAAAAAAATCACGGATTAACAAAAACATTCTAAAAATGATAAATGTTTAAGAACAACTTGATGACTTTTTTAATTTTGATAACATTCTTTCTAGAACAGTTTAATTACAATTGGATTTCTGAATAATTGAAGCGTCTTATTTTTCGCTATTTTATCTATATATTTTAAGCTCTTGTTTCAGATCAAGCGACAACCTTTACTAAAAAAGATCGAAGGTTGCAACTTGAAGAAAGCGCGGGAACTGTTTACACAGTGTCCATCTTGCAATAAACTTGATTCTGGAAGTGTTGAGAGTTCCATAAAAGAGCCTTTGAGAACTTGGTGGAATTTTTATGGATGAAGAGTAATAAAAAAAACTAATAATTCGCGGGTATTTGAATTTAATTTTGGCGCTACGTCGTTAATAAAAGAATATAAGAGCGAGAAAGAAGTTTCGGTACGATTAGATAAATTGTTGGTATGAATCCCTTGATCCCGGGAAAAGTTTTGAAAGTTGGGTATAATTTTTATGGCACATTATTTGAATTAATAAAAATCGAATAAAAGATCTTCTCAAGTTAATAATGTGTTGAGCTTTTATTTTTCTACCAGCTGAATAGTTGAAGTTGCTCATGATATGAAATTCGAAAAAAAAAAAATTTTTTTTTGAAAAATTTAAAAATCGAAAAGTGTTTTTGAAAATACAAAAATGGATAGTAATATATTGAATGTTTTAACGGGCTTTTGATTGTTATGCTGGTTTATTCCAGAATTGTAGATATACCTATCCCAATCAACAGATACACACACACACGCACGCACGAATTTTACCAAAATTTAATTAAACTTCCTAATTTTCCATACTCTTTAACTATCACAGTAAAAAGTACATTTTATTTCCTGATACCATTCCAATTTAGCTTTTAATTTATGAAATTACGCTTGCTCTTGATATCTGCTCCATTAACTGTTCACACGGACCCAAATCCGGAGAGATATTCCCAACTAGACTTTCTGCCTAAGCTAAAATGCCAAGAAATCCCTTTATCCATTGTCACGTGATCTGAAGAAATCCTTGCATATAAATTCCGATGAAGGTAAATTATCTTCTCTTCCACTTTAGCCACGACGCTCAAATTACTCCTCTGGCTCCTTCACATTTTCATTATGTAATTCACCGAATGGAAAGAACGTAGCTTGCGCTACTCTCATCGCATGTAACTGCTTCTCTCTCATTTTTAACAAGAAATAAATAGACTTTATTCGGAAAGTTAGTATTATTTTTCCAGTCATGACATTAACAGAAGAAGTTGTTTTTCTCTTTCCTCATCTCCCATTATATATATATATATATATATATATATATATATATATATATGAGTGTATGTGCTTTTTTTACAGAAATCTTTTCAAATTTCAAATCCTGTTTATAAGCCGAAGTGGTTATTTGAGCTTTTAAAAAATAGAAAAAGTGTTGCATTAAAGATTGTATGGAATGCAGTGATGACGAGTTAGTGCAAGAAGAGGGTAGATGAAATTAAATGAAATTTTACTGGCATCGTGATCATCAGAAACAAATCGTTATATAAAAAAATTAGGAAAATTCTGATTTAACAGTGGTAGATCAACTTAAAAGTCTCCCATCCACCAAGTCGAGAATTGACACTTGCGCCATAAACTTGTATTTATTCACTCTTCGCATCCTATCGGAAGTATGCATGAACTGAAGCGAAGTACGTCTTCTTCGTTTATATATACCTCTCTCAAAGCTGTAAATTGGAGATAGGCTTTGGTATTCAATCCATCTGAAAGACTTGATCTGTGGACGATAAGCTATTGCTTGCATCTTACTACTCCTAATTGTTATCTCAATTGTTATCTCAATAATTACTCCTAATGAAATCTCAAGTTCATATTATTCCTGGTCCGTTATTTCGTTTGCATGTATTTTCTACGCGACAATATTTTGCAATGAAAATCCAAATTAAAAAAATATATATTGTTTCGGGAAATGGTGATTCATATGCGATCCAAGCATTCAAATCCGAAAATGCTAAAAAGTATCATTTAAATGGTCGACCCTCTCTTAGCCCCAAACTGTAGACAATCTTTTGTTCGCCATCGCATATTGTCGGACTTTTTATCTTCTCTCTTTTTATTAAATTCCTACTATTAGTTCACACTCTCCCTATGTATATTCATTTATACATCTTGTTCAAATTTTCAATCGTTAATAAAATACTTTTTATTCATCCACTCAAGTTCAAATACATTTTTTAAAACTTGTAGTGGATAACACGTGATGTTAATACAGTTTTTTTCAAATATTAATTCATTAATTGAATTTAATTGGTCAAAATACAGTTTAGCCCAACCACTTGGCTCGATTTCAAAAATTGCCAAACTTGGCGATTTTTTTTTTTTTTTTTTTTTGCTGAACGTTAAGTCCGCGAAACTGACCAGGATAGCCACATTTGGCAAAATACCACCAAATAATTTCTGTCGCCAAGAGTGGTTGGGCTAAACTGCATTCCAACCATTTAATTTGCCGGATGAATTAAGAAACAAGCCAATTCTTCTTCCATTTCTTTTGTCTTGCAATGGCAAAGTTGGTAGAGCGTCGATGTAGAATATTCATGCCTTCGGATCGAATCTCGTCGAAGCATAAATTTTTTTTATTTGATTTTCAAATAATGAATTTTAGTTTGATATGGGAGAAAAAAATTCTCTTATATAAGATGTTTAGCAGGATATAAATTTAGGAATAAATACCATTAGTGACGAAGCGTGTAGATATCGCTGGAAAAAAAAATCTTTTTCCACTTATTATTGTGATTCTGTCATATGTATATACATATTTATATTAATTGTAATTATTTAATAAAAAGTAACTAAAATAAATATTTTTTTTTGTTGACCTAAGTAAGAATTGACTTCATTTTTTTATATTACTTGCTTTTGACGAAAGTTACCGCCTCTTGCTTTACGATCAGGAGACTTTGGATTCTGGTTTCGTAAAAGAATCCCATGGAAAGAAAACAGAACTTCATGACATTTTTGTCCCACGATATATAAAACAACAACATAAAAAAACGAAGTCTGCTCTTAACAGAATATCTTGACATAATTTTAAAAAAGATTAATCTGAATGTCATAAATAAAGGAATCTATTGTAATATAGCTCGAGTTAGCAAGGCATTCCATTTCTCTTACCAATTTTTTGAAACTTGCATGTCTCTATTGACCTTGGTTAGATCGAATTTAAATATGTCCTTTCAACAATTTCCGCGAATAGAATATGATAATGGCTGAACACTAGTTTTGAGCAAAAACTGAGTCAGCATCATTGCACTTGCCAATTAACATGCAATGACTTTCGATTAGTTCTCCTCATTATATTTGGTGATGGCTTTTTCTTTATGTGCTTGCGTAAAAGGTGAAGCCTAAGATTTATGGATGGTAAATATGGTCGAAAAACTGGATTTTCCAGCCTTGAATCAATTTGCTTTGTCTGTAATCAACCTCTTTTTTTGAATGGAACAGTTTTAAGCGAGCATTTCTTAATTTTGATTCTTTCTGTTTGCTTTTGCTGAAAAATTGCGAGGTGTTTTTCTAAATTTCAGTAATTTTGGTCATGAAGATGGATTATCACAAGTTTCCTTGAAAGGAACTTTTGAACTGCATGGTTATTAAATTTTTTGTAGACGTATAAGTGAAAGATTTGTTTTGATTTATGAATGTTGGAAATTTGGTTTGGTTGAGGAAAAATTGCAAACTGATATGCCGGAAATTTCAAAAGTTCTGGAACTAAAAATTTGTCATTAAAATAATCAGCCGTTATGAATTTTTTTACTTATCTGAAAATGCAAATTTTTTTTTTTTTGAAGTTGGGATTTAAAAATGTTATAACTAGTAAATAAAATGAAAAAAAGCACACATACATGCTTGCTTTAACTTCATCATTCGTATGAGATAATAATTTTTATTTTTTTAAAAAAATATTTTAATTTAGCTGCTTTACTTTGGAGGACGAGGATTATATATATATATATATATATATATATATATATATATATATATATAT
>BMAW01112591.1:160010-184593 GCA_019974015.1 Nephila pilipes
TCTAGATCACGGACAAATGGAGGAGGATTTTGGCTTGCCTTAGCTTAGGTAGAAAGTCCATTGGGAGAATATCTCATGTAATTGATCCAAAGAAACAGTTAATGGGAGCAGATATCGAAGAGCTGAGCAATTGCATAAATTAAAACTAAAATTGGAAATGAGTTCAGGAAACAATGAACTTTTACTGTGATAGTTAGCATGAAAACAGGGTGCTCTGAATTAACCTTGGTAACCATTCAGCGTGGGCGTGTGCATCTGCTGATTGGGACAGGTGGCTCATGGCACCTGAATAACCAAGCTAACAGTCAAAAGCCTGTTAAACATCTGAATATATTATTTTCATCCATTTCTCTGCATTTTCAAAATAGACTTCACTTAAATTCAAAAATTTTTCTGATAACCCCAGACATGAGTAATCTAACTATCTAAGCTGGTAGAAAATAAAAGCTCAAGAATATGACCAAGATCTTTGCCTGATTTTAGCTGACCAACATGCCAAAATTATACCTGTCCTCAAAACTCTTCCTGGATCAAGGGATTCATACCACCATCTGAACGTACTGAAACTCTTCCTGCCCTATATTCTTTGCCTAACGACGCAGCGCCAAATTAACTCCAACACCTGAATTCATTAGTTTTGCATTACTCTTCATCCATAAAAATCACACCAAGCCTCAAAAGGCCTTTGGTGAACTCAATACCTGTAAGGATGTAACTGAACAAGCACAACAATCCTTGCATATAAATTCCGATGAAGGTAAATTATCTTCTCTTCCACCTTAGCCACGACGCTCAAACTATGCTTCTGGCTTCTTCACATTTTCATTATGTAATTCACCGAATTGAAAGAACGTAGCTTGCGCTACGCTCATTGCATGTAACTGCTTCTCTCTCATTTTTAACAAGAAATAAATGGACTTTACTCTCGGAAAGTTAGTATTATTTTTCCAGTCATGACATGAACAGAAGAAGTTGTTTGTCTCTTTCCTCATCTCCCATTATATATATATATATATATATATATATATATGGGGGGCTTTCTTTACAGAAATCTTTCCAAATTTCAAATCCGGTTTATAATGAAGTGGTTATTTGAGCTTTTAAAAAATTGAAAAAGTGTTGCATCAATGACTGTATGGAATGCAGAGATGACGAGTTTGTGCAAGAAGAGGGTATATGAAATTAAATGAAATTTTACTAACATCGTGATCATCAGAAACAAATCGTTTTATAAAAAATTAGGAAAATTTTGATTTAACAGTGGTAAGTAGTTCAACTTAAAAGTCTCCCGTCCACCATGTCGAGAAAGAACTCTTGAGGCATAAACTTGTATTTATTCACTCTCCGCATCCTATCGAAAGTATGCATGAACTGAAGCGAAGTGCGTCTTCTTCGTATATATATATACCTCTCCCAAAGCTGTAAATTGGAGATAGGCTTTGGTATTCCATCCATCTGAAAGACTTGATCTGTGGACGATAAGCTATTGCTTGCATCTTACTACTCCTAATTGTGACTAAGCTTAAAGTAAAATATACTTTTACTGTCTTAGAATTAATTTATAAAATGATATCTCTAGTTGATATTATTCCTGGTCCGTTATTTCGTTTGCATGTATTTTCTACGCGACTATATTTTGCAAAGAAAATCCAAATTAAAAAAATATATTTTATTTCGGGAAATGGTGATTAATATGCGATCCAAGCATTCAAATCCGAAAATTCTAAAAAGTATCATTTAAATGGTCGACCCTCTCTTAGCCCCAAACTGTAGACAATCTTTTGTTCGCCATCGCATATTGTCGGACTTTTTATCTTCTCTCTTTTTATTAAATTCCTACTATTAGTTCACACTCTCCCTATGTATATTCATTTATATATCTTGTTCAAATTTTCAATCGTTAATAAAATACTTTTTATTCATCCACTCAAGTTCAAATACATTTTTTAAAACTTGTAGTGGATGACACGTGATGTTAATACAGTTTTTTTTCAAATATTAATTCATTAATTGAATTTAATTGGTCAAAATACAGTTTAGCCCAACCACTTGGCTCGATTTCAAAAATTGCCAAACTTGGCGATTTTTTTTTTTTTTTTTTTTGCTGAACGAATTTTTTGCGAAGCGGACCAGGGTAGCCACATTTGGCAAAATACCGCCAAATAATTTCTGTCGCCAAGAGTGGTTGGGCTAAACTGCATTCCAACCATTTAATTTGCCGGATGAATTAAGAAACAAGCCAATTATTCTCTCAAGTCATTTGTCTTGCAATGGCAAAGTTGGTAGAATGTCGATGTAGAATATTCATGCCCTCGGATCGAATCTCGTCGAAGCATAAATTTTTTTTTATTTGATTTTCAAATAATTAATTTTAGTTTGATATGGGAGAAAAAATTTCTCTTATATAAGATATTTAGCAGGATATAAATTTAGGAATAAATACCGTTAGTGACGAAGCGTGTAGATCGCTGGAAAAAAATATCTTTTGTCACTTAATATTGTGATTCTGTCATTTGCATATACATATTTATATTAATTGTAATTATTTAATAAAAAGTAACTAAGATAAATATTTTCTTTGTTGACCTAAGTAGGAATTGACTTCAATTTTTTTTATATTACTTGTTTTTGACGAAAGTTACCGCCTGCGTTTTACGACCAGGAGACTTTGGATTCTGGTTTCGTAAAACATTCCCACGGAAAGACAACAGAACTCCATGACTTGTTTGTCCCCCGATATATAAAATAACATAAAAAAAACCGAAGTGTGCTCTTAACAGGATATCTTGACATAATTTTAAAAAAAGATTAATCTGAATGTCATAAATAAAGAAAGCTATTGTAATATAGCACGAGTTAGCAGGACATTCCATTTCTCTTACCAATTTTTTGAAACTCGCATATCTCTATTGACCTTGGTTAGATCGAATTTAAATATGTCCTTTCAACAATTTATGCGAATAGAATATGATAATGGCAGAACACTAGTTTTGAGCAAAAACTGAGTCAGCATCATTGCACTTGCCAATTAACATGCAATGACTTTCGATTAGTTCTCCTCATTATATTTGGTGATGGCTTTTTCTTTATGTGCTTGCGTAAAAGGTGAAGCCTAAAATTTATGGATGGTAAATATGGTCGAAAAACTGGATTTTCCAGCCTTGAATCAATTTGCTTTGTCTGTAATCAACCTCTTTTTTTGAATGGAACAGTTTTAAGCGAGCATTTCTTTATTTTGATTCTTTCTGTTTGCTTTTGCTGAAAAATCGCGAGGTGTTTTTTCGTTCTTCTAAATTTCAATAATTTTGGTCATGAAGATGGATTATCACAAGTTTCCTTGAAAGGAACTTTTGATCTGCATGGTTATTAAATTTTTTGTAGACGTATTAGTGAAAGATTTGTTTTGATTTAAGAATGTTGGAAGTTTGGTTAATTTGAGGAAAACTTGCAAACTGATATGCTGGAAATTTCAAAAGTTCTGGAACTAAAAATTTGTCATTAAAATAATCAGTCGTTATGAATTTTTTACTTATCTGAAAATGCAATAAAATTTTTTTTGAAGTTGGGATTTGAAAATGTTATAACTAGTAAATAAAATGAAAAAAAGCACACATACACGCTTGATTAACTTCATCATTCATCTGAGATAATAATTTTTATTTTTTTAAAAATATTTTAATTTAGCTGCTTTACTTTATAGGACGAGGATTTTATATATATTTATAACGATAAAATATTTAAACAAACTACGGGTATTCCACACACGGAGGACTTTCGAGTAACAGTGTGACGAATATTTACTTACATTATTATAAACATAATTATATTTATGGAAAAAGTTTTATTACACACACACACACACACATATATGATTTACTTGTTTTGAATTATAATAAGCTTTCTGAAAATAAACAAAGCGCCTTTTAAAAAGCCTTCAGAGAAAATTGTAGATAATTAAGTTATTAGTAACATCTATGATAAGAGAGACTGCTTTAAATTTCATATTAATGAGGTGCTATTTGCTTAAATATTTCTGTTTTTAGAAATATAGTTAATTTTATTATTAGTAACAATATAATTTAGAAAATTGTTCTATATTAAAGATAATAATTATAAGATGCTTTTCACAAGCCATATTAATGCAAATAATCCTATTAATTTTATTAATCAGCATTTAAAATGATTAAGTTATATTAAACAGAAATATACATATTTTCATTTTACATATTTTCATTTTACATATATAATTATATATTTTATAAAATAAAAATTATGAATATAATTTTCATCTGTAATACTTATAAATATAAATCTTTGTTTAGTTGGTTTTTTAAAAAAGATTTTAATTAAAAACTTCGCATTATATATATGCAGAGAGAGAAAGAAAGAGATAGAGACATATATATTTTTATATTTTCTTTATAAAGGCATCTTTCTTTTTATTTTTCAAAAGCTCGTCGAAAAAGAAAAGCTCGTCGAAAATATATTTGGTCGAAACAAATTTTTTCTTTGTGTTGAAACAATAGATCTTTTTTTTTTTTTTTTATCACCTGTTGTGTATTGTCTCAAAGATTTTTTATTTCAGCAAACGACCCCTTTCTAAGCATTTTTTACCGTCAAATTTTCAGGTAAAATTTCAGGAAGTGTTTTTATTCTTTTGTTTCTCCATTTTTTTCTTGTGTTCTGGTACATAAATTAGCTAACTTTGTAGCTCTGTTGCAACATTAGATTACAATGAATTAAACTTAATACGTCTTAATTAATTGCTTGATTTGCAATGTTTAGATGAAAGTATGTGACTTTTTTCTTAGTTCATTTATCTTTTTCTTTATTTTGTGTAATGTAATGAATGTTTTGAAATACAGAATACTTTGAAATTTTATTTTGCGTGTAATGGAAATCGCTCGTTTTAATGGTTATGTATAAATTCTTTTAGATGTCGAAAACGACTTCATAAACCTATGAACAAAAATATAAAGATTTAAGAAAAATATTCGTGTAAAACTGTTTATAATTCTAACTTTAAATTAAACTTCCGAGAAAGGGAAATATTCGAAAGAAATAGGAAAGAAACTGGTTAAATATTTTAAAAATAATGTTCATACTTGAATTTTGCTTGTACTGATTTATTAGGCGTACAGAAACATCAACTGTAATATCGAGAGTCTGTATTTGTGGTTTTTAAAATATTCCATTCTCGATTTTTTTTTTTTTTTTGCTCGTGATTTTCAATCTGATTAAGATTCTTTTTCCAAATTGATTATTTTCCTCGCAGAAATTAAAACTTAATACATGTGTATATTCTTGATAGCTTAAATGAGGTTAAAACCTTTTTCATTTTAGCCACCGAAAGGACTATCGTTTCAGTCAGCCACAAAATATCGTAGCTGACTACTTTTAAATATTTATCGTAAAGAGCTTTTGCATGTATATTTGACGTCTGCTTTCACCAATAATGAATTTATTTTTCAAAAATATGTCATGATAAATATCTCATACAATTTTTATTGGATCGAAATGTTTGCATACTTTCACCAGTAATGAAATTAATTTTTAAAAACGTCATAATGAATGTCTCAAATTTTTTTATTAGATTGAAATAAAACATATATAAAAATATTAAGTATTTTATTAGCCTATATATTACCTTATAACATATGTAATCAGGAACCAAGAAAGAAATGATTTAAAATGTATAAAATAATTCAACATTTTAAAACAGTTCTAAGGCGGCCATTTTTTTGCCGGAAGACTTTTGAATTAATACTTCTTTAAAATTTGGTTACCTTTTTGGGATGTTTTGGAATCAAATGATTTTAATATTGAATTGCCGTTATTAGCCAACAAAAGGGTTATTGTAATAAATCACGTACGAGGATCGTTCAATAAGTTCTTAGAAATTCCAAGAGATAGTGTTCGTAGCATCGAAAATAGTTTGTTTTAAGAAAGCATCATATCTAGACAGCTGTTTAAGTCTCATTTACTTATATTTGTGATCATGACGCCTTTTGCACCACAAAAATTCTTCATCTTAACTTTTCCGACTGTTGAGACCAGCATTGCCGTTTTTGGACGAGATTCAGGGGAAACTCAACATTTTGAATTGTTACTTGATTTCCGGTGTATATTCATGAATCCAGATCTCATAAACGGTGAGAATTTGACACGGCAGAAATTAAATTTTGATTAGGCACTATATGACTGCTTTATCAAAATTAACTTATGAATCAATGTCAAATTTGTTTCGGCTCCATTTAACAAATGGGAGCACCCAATGGTAACAACGATTTGCCATCGGTCTTCAAATACAAATACTTTTTGAACCACCCTCGTAATAAAATAAATTAAATTAAAACAAACTGTATCCAATGCTTCGGAAAAAAAGTCTCTTTGGTGGCGAAACCTATTTTTTTTTAAAACACTTGCATGGACATATTTTTTTGTTATTTATTTATTAGCCACCTAAGGGGTTATTGTTTTAGTTAACCCAGATATGTTGTACCTGACCACTTTTCAATAATTTATCTTGTTTCTGCGTATATTTTTGATGTCTGCTTTCTCTAGTAATGAACTCAATTTTCAAAAATACATCTTAATAAATTTTTCCTGAATTTTATATTGGATTGAAATAAAATATATGTCTGATACCTGCTTTCACCACTAATGAACTTAATTCTTAAAAATGTGTCGAAATAAATTTCCCCCAATTTTTTTTATTGGATTGAAGGGAAACAAATATAAAAATTAAGTATTTTATTTACTGATCGATTTAAGTATTACCTTAAATCATATGTAAATTGGAGTCAAGATATGATTGAAAATGAATAAAATTATTCAAGATTTTGAGTCAGCTGTGATTCAGCCATTTTTCTTTTTATTTTTGCCTCAAAAATTTCAAGCTACGTCTTTTTAGTTTGGCTTCCTTCTAGGAATGTTTTGGGGTCAAATTATTTTATTATTGATTTTCTATTATTAGCCACCCAAGGGGCTATTATTTTAATTGGATCACTTTTGACGTCAACAGATCACTTTTCAATTTTTTATCGTTTGCTTCAATTTTAATTACATTTGGCTTATATATATTCAATTTAATAATTCATCATTTGCTTTAATTTTAATTACAAATAGTAGCTTTTTTTATTCAATTTAATGATATATAGTTTCCTTTAATTTTAATATCGGTAAAGTTTACTATTGTCTATTTCTCAGTATTTCTCGTTTACTTTAATTCTTTTATATTTAACTGAGTAATTTAATAATAATTATAAAAAAAACGCAACTTGGGTGGCTAAATCTGTTTCTTGCAAAACTTTGCATAGAATTTTTTAAATTTATTTATTTTTATTTTTTGAATTTCTACTAAATATAATATTTGAGAGATTATTATTTATTATTTAGATATATTGCGTCTAGATATATATCTGGTTAATAATTTTTCAAAAATTTTTCATAGAGTTATATCTGATGTGGGGAAAATATACATTATCTGACGCCATGAGTTTAACTAATGTTGAATTGTAATATTTTCAGTTGTTTCTACACCTGTATTTTGTTAGACAAGCGGCAAATATTTACTTTGTTTTTCAGCAGCTGTTTTTACATCCGAGCTAGCAGGAAAAACGAGCTAGCAGGACAATATAAGTTTTAGACATTTTTGCCTATGCATTTGAGCATATTCATATATATCCGGTGGAAATGTATTTAGAGTGTTCCGTCGTCACGACTGGTGACGCTGCTAGTACTCTTCACCTAAATATATTTGTCGCGAGTGTGAGACTTGGACCAAATAATTTCATATATTGTGAGCTAGGCCCGAATACTTTAAATTAAATTTGAAAATAGATTAAGATAAAACTCTTTGTTCTACCAATTAGACTGAGTTAATGAGAAATAATTCTATTATTAAAAATTTTAATTCGGTAAAAGCACGTGGAACATCAGGTAATATATATAAAAAAAGAAATAAATTGCGTACCTACACCATTAAAATTCTGTATATTTCGAATTATTTTTCTTGAACCCTTCTATTTTTGTAACAAGGTTTAACGATCATTTTCTATTACAGCTGTAAAGTGATATGCTTCTTTAAAAGATGCATACAAAATACTCTCAAATATTTTGAATTTCAAATAATTTTTAAGTTTTACATATTTGAAGATAGAGATAGCAAAAGAATGTTCGATATAAAAATTATTACATGTTCGTGTAGAAGCTAAATTTTCACAATTAGGCTATTAATTTCTGTTTTGATTTAGTCTCAAATCACGAAAAAAGAAAAAAATCAATTGAAATAATTTTTTAAAAAATAGTGTCGTTTTCTTTGTAGCATTACTGTTGCCATGTAAAATTTAGAATTAAATTAATTTTTATTCCAAGTGGAAGCCCTTCAGTGTGTGGGTGCTGATATTTTTTTATTTATTTAAACACTTATGGATATAAATATGAAAGTAAACGAATTAAATAAACTATTATGTATCACTTCTCGTATCTAAGAGGAAAGAAAGAAAATATTTATAAATCATAACAAAGCTAAACTGTTTACTTTGCGAGTACAGTATAACCATTTTGAAATGTAGACTAAACATGATATAATTTGGTTTCGTTAGTGTCTGGACAATCGGTGCTTACACTTAATTAAGACGCATCCTTTTTTTTTATATATATATATATATAAGATAGTGTTGTTGACTTGCTATTCCTTTTTTTTTTTTGTCGTTATTACCAATTTAGCTTCGTTATAACCAATTACTTATAATTTCTTGTTAATGCTTCGGAGAATTAATTTATGAAATTCTTTTTAAGCTCATATTTTAATTATAATTAGTTGGCAAAAGCTGGAAGTTCGTCGTGATTTTCGGTATCGCTTTTTAATTTAAATATATTGAACAATGTATTAAAATTTTTACATCACACATAATAAATGAAGATAACTGAAGAGATAATAGAATTAGAAGGAAATTTGATCACAATAGTAAATAATTTATAGAGGAGTTTATTGTATTGAAAATATTTTGATGAAATATTAAAAAAAAAATACATTATAAAGTTGTGATGAATGTATCTACGTTTATGCAAAGTTTTTTTTTTAAAATACGGTAAATTCTTTTAAAAAGAATTTTTTAAAAATACCTGTTTTTTTTTTTTTTACTTTGAAAAAATGACATTTTAAAAAGTGACAAAAATAATTTTTTTAATCAAATTTTAATCATTAATATTTCTTTCAAATGTTGTATAGTAAGTGATTCTGTAAAAAAACTATTTATCATTTCTTACACATTTGATTCGCTGCCAAATCCAAGCAGAAATTCAGACGAGAAAATGCATGCTGCGCGTGAGAATAAATTTTAAGAGTAAATACTGAGGCTGATTGGGCAACAATATATGTATGCTACTGTAACAATAGGACTATTAAAAGTTCAAGGTTTCTTTCCGAGTTTTTTGACGTTGTTTTCTTCTCATACATTTGGGCGTAATCGTGAGTAAACCCTTAACGACACATGTCGGCTACTCGCATTTGTGCTGTAAATTGACAACGTACCCGAATGCTTTTTGCGTAAGATCTTCATTGAGAAGTTCATTTGGGTTGTTGACGTCACAGTACGTGTTCCACGGTCGTTTGAGACCTTTTATTAGTTCTGCTTATCCATACTGAACACCGAAAATATAAGTAGTTTCAAACATTGAATACACAAAGAGATAGTTAAACAAGCATATTTAGTGTATTAAGTAAGCGAAATGCGAGTAAAGTATGCATAATCTACTATTTAAATATTTATATGGTATTTAATTTCGTTTAATGATTACATTAGTTATGATTAAATTAGAAATGAAAACATAGTCCGATCTTAGATTCCTCATTTACTAGCAATAGACGAAACCAAATACGAAAATAACGTCTATGCATAGACCGAGACGGGAGTAACCCTGGCTCTCCACTCCGCTATAAACGAATCCATTTCGTCATAGGAGAGAAACGAAGAATATATGCTCTGTTATAACTATCAAACTATGAGATATGTTGAAATGAGTGATAAATTTTCTTTGATTAAGTTGGAGGGAGGGCAGTGCGCATATCCTTGCGCACTATGTCAGTCGACTAAAGCGAAATAACTATTATTCCATGTTTACCTAAAATGGGATGTCGGATATCACGTGAGATGGATGGAGCCAATCAATTCTTGCAGTGGCCAATCTATAATAATAGCTCAAAATCTCGTGTTTAACATGGCACATCTTATTGTTAACAAATTATCAATAAAAATTCAAAATTGGCCTAACGTATGAAAACAAGATAACTAAAATGTGTTCTAAATGAATTATATGTCATATTTTCAGATCTACATTCTTAAAAACAGTATTCTGGTTGCGACAGGTCAATGGTCATAATCTCGAACTCGCAACGGGCGTTGTGGAGTTCGAATGCTGTTACCACTAAAGAATTTCCGTGTAAGGGGAAGGGGCTGATGTGTACTAAACCTGTCAAGGTTCCTAGTCCTCCTAAGGCGTGGTTGGATAGTTTGGACAGGCCAGTCGAGGTGTTGTCCTCGTCATTTAATTGAGGCTCAAAATTATGAGATCCTTCACACGTAGCCCTTGTATTACTTCTAACTGTGACTTTAATAAACAACGAATCATACAAACGATATTGAAATAATATTTGAATTTTTGTCGTTGTGAAAAATGGGAATTTATTACGAACTTTTAATACCAGTATTCCAAAAGAAATTTTGTGGCCGTAGTAGCCAAATGGTCATGGTTGGCGTTGTTTCTAATGGCATAGGTTCCAACCTTGATTCCATTAAAGGCCCATCGTGTAGAAGTGCTCATGCCCGTTGAATCTTTAGGGGCTCAAAGTCATTCCGTTGGCATGTTGTTGAAGTTAGCATGGGGTGTCAAATGTATTGTCGTTCTCGTCACTTAGCCCAGGTTCAAAATTACGATGACCGTCTTCTAAAGCCTTCGAGTTACTTGTAGTGTGATTTCTCCATGAAGATTCAAACTAAATTTTAATTACTCAGTATGTGAATTGATTTATTAAACATTTTCTATATATATTTACTGTGTTATGCCTGAATCGAAATTAATAACTTATAAAAATATTTTATCCTTATTTTGGCAGTTCAAAGACCTAACTGGACGCACTCGCGCAGGTGCCAAAAATCGCTGAATAAACAATCGGATTACAGAACATAATCAAAAATTTTAAAATATTTTAAATTCCTGTTAATTTAACATTCTAATTTTCCTGCTGCATTTTCCTGTGCTCTTAAGATCATCATCAATTCAAAAGTCAGTCTCATTTCGCATAAAATAAAGTTCATTTATATATAATCTGTGGATTATTAATATAGAAATTATGAATTTTTTGAAATAATTGAATGAATTCATTGTTTTGTATAAACCTATATTTTGCATTGTTTATGTTCAACTTGTTATGCTCATGCGCATACATATCTTTCTAGTTCAAAATTCGTACTCGAATTTGAACCCACTTCCTGCCATCCGATCGAATTAACGTATAACGTCAATTCGATGCGTATATTCGTGCCAAACACGTTGTAAAGTGTCAGTGGTAATTGATTGTACAGCAACAGAAATCCATTGTTTCAGTTCATTTAAATTTGTGGATAATGGTGGCTCATACGTTTTTATCTTTTACAAATCTCCAAAGGAAGAAATCGCATAGGACCATATCGGTTGACCAGCTGTGTAACATTAAGCTATCTGGTCCACAGCGACTGATCCAACTGCGAGGTAGCTTTCGTGAAATAGCTTTTCGAAGAACTCACGAGGGACACCTATTGTTCACAATATAAGACTTCCACATTTTTCCTTTGCATTCATGTATTACTTATCATTCTGTGTCGTTTATTTATGAAAATATGGGATTTTGAAATTGGGTGAATCATTTTGAAAAATTCTGTATTACGGTATGAGGGTGGGAGGAGCTTTGCTCTTAACAGCGCCTAATTGAGTTGAAAGTTCGCACACACGTATAACTCTCACGTAATTGCTTTTTTATTCTTAAATTTCCAGTTTAAAATGAATTAAATAAGTTTTAAGTAAAAAATACATTTTTAAATCAAACTTTCGTTTAAAGATGGACTGAGAGGTATAAAATTTTTTAACTTAAAATAACGTGTAATGAACAAAAGCAGGTGGTGTGTAATGTGTAATCTCATATAAATAACTATGGTACTTAATTTAGTGCTAATTATTTAAGTATCTTAATTAAACGGCTTAAGCTCTTTTATAAATTACATATTATTATTTTACGTTCAAAAATTATTTTTACACCTTATAGTCCATCTTAAATAAAAAAAAAGTTGATTAAATAATTTTTATATATATAATATTTGTTTACAAAAATCATCTGAACTAATTTACTTAAATTTGTTAAGTCACAATTATATATATGTTTATCTGTTCATTCGATCGCGTTTGAATATAGATGAAGTGTTGAACATGAACAAACGTTCATTCAGAGTCGCAAAGAAAATAATTGAGAGATAAACATGCATTAACGTCAAAACAAAAATAACGTATACACTTCACGCTTTTCCCTTGCAAAAATACACTGTCGTCGACAACGTTTACAGCTGAGACATCAACTTTCTGATCACTCCCGCGGTGCTTTCCATAATTCAGAATTTATGAACCTTACAATCGGAAACGAATCCAACACCTACGAATGACATCATTTTAAATCAAGCTTTGATTAATAGTTTCCCTTAAGCCGCTCTTTCCATCGTCCCAAGGCACATCGGTGACATCAAAGACTTAACGTTCAATGGGATTCAAACTGTCACAGCCGGAAGACATCAAAGGAATGAAAAAAAAGGTCCAAAAAAACCCTGAGCAAATAGATTTTTAGAATGGTTGCTTTGTTAAATATTTAGAATACAAAGAATGGAAAAAAAAGGTCAGTAAACTTTTGCGTCTGTTGTTGGTATTGGCGTTTCTTCCGTCAAAATGTCGTTTGGGTCTCGTCCAAGACATTTTTGCAGATTCTTTTCCTTTTTTTATAGAATGGAAGAAGTTCCGTAGACGGAAACAGATGTGGAAGAATGGAGGTTGAGGAAAAAACTTCCTTCCGACATTTAGGACCAATTTAACTCCTCTGCAGCTGACAGAAGCGTTGATGAATATTGTAGAAACTCCAGTTGGTCACGAGATCATTACGGAAAAGTGTAATAATTGTTTAATTACACATATTAATATGATATTGCGAGTCTTTGGTGAATTTTCGTCATTATGAAATAATAATGATTCAAAAATACATAATACTACATGCATTGTTGACAGTAATAATTTAATTGGGTGATTATTATTATTCCTACGTTATATTGTTTTGACTGTTTTTTTATGTCAAGGTATTACTGAAAGGGGGATAAAGTTAAACTTTTTAAGGATTTATTTATTATTTTATTTCAGGTTAATATAAAAAAACAGGTACGCAAGACACAGGAACAGTTTATTTAAAGGTCTAAGGGCTTAAATAAACTTCAATTGTAATCCTCGCGAGTGTGCTCTTATGCAAAGAAATCTTGTCTTTTCATGCCAAGTTTGGCAATTTCTGAAATCTTGCTAAGTGATTGGGCTGAACTGCATTATTAAAAAAAAATAAGGAAATATTCGTTAAAACTTGTCGCAAATGTCTAAATATTGCATTGTTAGGCGAGTAAGAACAATTCCCAAAGTTTCAGAGCTCTAGCTTGATGGGAAGTTGGTTAAATTAACGATCGAAAATTTGATGACACACTGATACACACATAGACAGACAGACTCACACCAAGTGAAAAGCATAAAAACGTTGTAAAATACACCGTGTGTTTAGAAATACTGTAGAAAATTTGAAAGCTTTTTTGAATTGTGAACTTTTTTTTGTGACTTTTGTTGTTTCCATCCTAAGTTATTTCCTCTAAAGCAACTCTCAAGAAAGGGTGTCTACACTTGAGGGAAATATATAGATAGCTCACCCCGTAATAGGGCATAACAAACAACTCGAGGGGGGGGGCCCGGTCAAGGAGACAAATGATTAAAAAATTTTAAAAAAATTAATGAATTAAAAAAAAAAGCTATTATCTATATTCACCGCTATATGAATACAGGTACATGAGATTAATTTAGAATTGGTCACAGGATTAATTGATAAAGAATAGAGGATGTAGCGATAAAAGCCAAGAATTTTTAAATTCTTGGCTTATAAACCAAGAAATTAAAAACTGTCTAACAAAGAGTAAAATATTATTTTTGGAAGATGAAAGGAATGAGTCTTTTAATCTCTTTCATGCAAAATAAAATGTTGTCAAATCCTTTTTACTCACTAAAAACTTTTCTGAAACTGAAAATTTCCCCCTTTACAAATTATTATCTGTAATGCATATTTTAAAGTTATTTGCACATAAATCTCTTTGAAAAAAGGATCTGTAACTATACTCGTAAGTATTTATAATATTTAATCAAAAGCAAATTATTTTTTTAAAAAAATGCATAACGCACTACTTAATATGATTTAAAAACAAATAAGTAATCTTCATTTTTAGCAACTGTTAAAGCTTGATAAAAAGTTTCTGTTTCACAAATGAAATTAAAACGCACTTAAGTGTATCTAGAATATACATTGATTTATTGCAAATAAATTAAAATAAATAAATAAAGACGAACGAAACACTTACAAATCATCTAAATCTGATTGATTGATTGGTTTTTGTGTGATATGGAACAACAGAGGCCAGTATCCCTACTACCATCTGAACGTTCTACTTTAATAAAATACGATTTCGGAAGCAGTTGCAACAAACAATTTCCTTCAAACATATAAAATATTGAATAACAATTTAATGAAAAACGTAAAATTAATTTACCAGATTATCTTTTGAGAAAGCAATGATTAACTAATTTGCTACTTTAGAGATATCATATACCATGACATCATCTAGTGGACTGTAACGAAATAACAACTGAAAAGCAATTATTGGATAATTTTTCAGTTACTTTTGCTGTAAATTTAAGAAAGTAATTTGTCATCAATTTTTCAAACTCTTTTATAAACTTCTACCAGGATTGTCGTATTCAAAATGACTTGTAAACGCGATACTAGATTCGATACTCGTAAGCTTAAAATTCCACTTGGTTTCTTTTGTTCCATTAAACGAATCGTTCTAAACCGAGTGACTCAAATTCTGACTCACGCAGATTGGCCATTGTATTCTTATCCCCCCAGTTAAGGGTTCAAACACAAAACCGGATATCTGAAAAGAGCACCATTTGCCACCATCGATCGACCCCCTGTGTGTGATTTTATCATTTTTTTTTTTTCATTCTACGGGAGACTAACACTCCCCCGCACGAAAACTTTCGGGGAAGTGAGAAATGTAAGCATGCATCCCACCTCCAAGAGGCCTTTTGGGGGGCACTTTCACGTGTCGTAACTTTGCAATGACGCTGAAAATGATGGTTTCGAGGTATTTTCAGGTTTCTTGAGAATGTTTTTGCTGATTTAAAGAACGGTTATTGCTTTTCTCTTCCTTACGTTTCTCATTAGAGAGCGTGGAAACGTTGCACAAAATTTATTTTCGTTCGAAAATTGTCCCGTTTCTTCTTTAAGATATGTTCGTGAACGGAAGAGCAATGTTATGAAGTGATGTTACTGAGAAATAGTGATTTTTTCTTATGTTTTACACTGCTGTTTTGCTTGAAGACAGCAATCCAGGGAATTTTTGTGCATTTTCGAAATTATAGAAAGAATGTGAGTTTGGTAGTCTCTACCTTCGTTTCTCCTCATCTCTCATAACGCAGTCAATTAATTTAGTAGTCTGTAATTTAGTAGTATATTGTGCCCGCTATAACCTAGTGGTCATGGTCGCGAACTTGCCACCAGAATTGTGTCGTTGAGTCGTGGTTTCAATTCCTGATGGCATTTAATATCCACTGTGTAAAGAGTTAAATCTGTCGAGACTCCAAGTTTTCTCGTTGGCATAATGTAGAGGTTTGAAGAGAGAGGGCTAGTTTGATCCTCATTTGACAGAGGTTCAGAATTACAAGGTTCGTCGCCTTCGTGTTGTTTCTAAGTGCGATGTTAATAAACAATCGATGGATAAAAAGTACGACAAATGCCAGTATTCTATCAAATAATGCAAGTTATATTGTGAGCCGCCGTTTAGTGCGGATGACGCACATTGAATCTGTTGAGGCTCCAAATCCTCCCGTTAGCTTAATGTCGAAGTTTAGAGTGGGAAGTGCCGGTTCAAATGTCATCCTCGTCGCTTGATCCAGGTTCAAAACTACGAGATATGTCACTACTCATATCGTGCGACGTTTATAGGCACTTAATCATTTAATCACGTTGTATTTTAGTGTTGAAATTGTTACTTTTGATTTATGGATAGATCAATAGCCCGTGTTGTTCCTAGTGCGAAGTTAATTAAACCAAACAAACAAATCACGGATAAATAATTTTTGTCGTAGAAAATATGTATATTTTAAATTGAATTTTAATTATACGAATTTTTATTAAGACTGATTTTAGCTTGACGTCAATGATACTTTCGTTTAAAAGCTTACAACTATTTTTAAGACCGAAGTAAATTTATTTTATGCTGTAATTCACTAAATATGTTTCTTAATTATGTTACTTTGTTACCCAGCTTTATATTTGTTTGTAAAAAAATTACAAAATTTACCCTACAAATTTCAAGTGGATTGTATAAGAATTATCTTAAATTTAATTCGATAATTCTAAAATTGGCTCAATTCTTTATGACCCTTGATAGCTATATCATTGGTATCGTATGGGACGCAAACTATACTTTGGATGTATTATTGGAAATTCTTTATTCTCGTCAGTTTATGCAAAGTTTTTCTTCAATGATTCAATGTGGGTAATTCTTCACAATTGTCACGATAGTTTTTTTTTTTTTTTTTTTTTTTTTGTCTTTTTTGTTGAGCACATTTATGTGTGTTTTTCAGTGATGATTAATAATGGTTATTTAATATTTTTGATTGATAAGTTATCTTTCCAAAATCATACATCACTCTCAGAAGTGCGAAATTATAGACCTAAAACAATTTCTTGTTTAAAGATGAAATAAATGAAAAAATAAATGAATAGTTTTTATGGGAATTGAACAAAAATTTGCTAATGGAAAAAGTTTACTTGAAGTTGCGGAATTTTTTGCATGCTAATTGCCATGTTAGGCCAAAGTGCCGCACATATTAAGTGGTAAAAAATTCTGCACTTGGTGCGCCCATTCCGGATTTTTTTTTTGGTATTTAAAGCTATGATTCTCAGGAAAGCTGGACCGTACCTGGAAGCCGTAATATTGTGGTGTATAACGTTATCAAAGCGTCGTTAGGAAACCATCTTACTGGTTTGTGCCAACCATGTTCGGGTGACGTCATCACCATAATATTACGGTCGCTCGATAACGGCTCCGATTTCTTAGGAAACCATAGCTTAAGGGCAAATTAATATTGAAAAGTTGTTGTTTTTTAAATTAAAAAAAAATCATTTCTATATTTTTTTCGATTTTTCTCCTTTTTTAAAATTAATTATCTCATTTTAGTTCATATAAATCAGTTATTTATTCGAACGAATTTACGGTTCTAATTTTTCTTCGAATTTTTGAACTATTTTACGCTTATACCTATATGGCATGCTAACTACTTTTTCTTGACTTCTTGCCAGTACTGAGTTAAACATTTTTATTTGCGAGTAAAATGCGTTACTACACGGAGCCTCTGAGGCGAGACACAAATAAATTTAAAGCGTAATTAAAAAAAGTAAGACTTTAGTTTAAATTTAAAACTTACTAGTTTTGCCAAGATATGCTGTTACTTTCTTTGGAAGGACTAGTTTTGAATTGGTTTTATGGGATATAGAGCATTATCCCTTTCCAAGGTCTTTGAGTTTAATTTTAGTTTTAAAAATATTAGTCTTAGGTATATCATTTATTAATTTTTCTTGAATATTATTTAGTTCAATTAGATTGTGATAATGAATAGTAATAAAATTTATTTACCATTTAAGATATATAGCTACATTCATTTCATGGACGGAATTCGTTTTTAAAATAATATTTAATTTCTAGTGGAGTAATTTCTCGATGTTCTAATTTATTATAGAGTAGACATTTGGAGAGAGGAATGTCGTCTTATTTGTCGTCCTTGTCACTTGACTGACATTAGAAATTACAAGGTCTATGCCAATAACTCTCGTGTTGTTTCTAAGTGTGATATTGATAAACAATCAATAAATTAAAACTTGATATTCTGAAGGAAGTAGCTTAGGGACGTAGTAGTTTGGTAGTAAGTTTAGGGACTTTTTGATCGAGTTTTTGGTTAGTGGTTTATTAACGTTACACTTAGAGCATTATGAGAGCTGTTATGATGGACCTTGTCATTTTGAATCTCGGTCACGAGAAGATGACATCTGAGCTGGCAGCCCCCTCTCCAAACATCTACATCACGCCAAGTAGAGAACTTGGAGCCTCGACCATTTTAACGTATTTCAGTGCCGCTACACGGCAGGTCTTTTGTGGCAACATGAATCGAACCCATGATTCGATGAAAACAATGCTGGCTGTGATTTCACAACCATGACCATTAGGCTAACCTGGCACATTTAATGTGATTGGGAATTTAATTTCTGTTTAATGTTCGCATTATTTAAAACCATTATGTGCAAAATTATGGAGGACGCGAATCTCATTTCGGTTTCTAAGTTTTCACGAACGTTGTGATTTGTTGTAATTTACGTTTTCTGGGCTCTCTGCTTCTTAAGATTCTCTAACCACAGCTAATACGTTTCGTAATTTTGAATCACAGTCAGATGACGAGGTCGATAACTGTGTAGGCACCCATTCCTAGTGTTTGGCTGCTGAAGTGTCGATTTGATTACTTAACCGGAGCTCGAGATTGCGATGTCCGCTGTCGATAGTTCATAGACGTCTCTTTTGTGTATTCATATTAAAAAAAAACAGCACAGTTGTCAAGAATGTTTGAAATTCTTAACATTATTCGATTTTCTTGTGAAAGGTTGTTTTATTGTTTAAAATTTCCAAATCAAAAGGGAAATTTAGTTGTTCAATATTTCATAAGAGATATTGCTTAAAGGAAAACAGATATTTCTGTGTAGCAAATCTCGGCTTTGAATTAAGTTTTCTAGCATATATTTTAGTTTTAATTTTAATCGAAAACTAAGTTTATAACATCTCAACATTAACAAAATGTTATTCAAAAGAAAGAGAGAGAAAGTTGTGTGTCTTATTTGGAAAAAATGAGAGATTAATTTTCTTTCAATAACACGCAGATATAATATATATATACATATGTCAAGTCAGATTAAATTACACATTTATTACAGTGCAACAAAAAATTGGAGTCGCTTCAGTTAAAATTCTAAATCTTCTTCGTGGATTGTTGTTTTTCACTACCTGGTGAAATGGTTGAAAGACAACAATCCACGCCCTTGATTATTACATTTAAGAAGGAAGCGAAACTCTCAGTAAACACGGAGAGGAAACTCTCCGTGTTTACAAATCCAAAAAACGGATATGCTGCCACGCTTCGATGCGTAATTTTAATGATATTTATCATATTGCACAATGGTACTACTCTACATGTTTGTGACTTAGGAAGAGAAAGAACGGCGTAATATTTTTTTTGACTCCAGTCTTGAATATTTTAGAGATCTTATTTTCTAACCTTGATAAGTTTTATAAATCAGTTTTTATTTGAGGTTAATAATAACTCCTGAATTGAAATAATATATGACGAAATATTTGTAGAGTTGTGGAACTATACGCTTTCCAAAAATTTGTAGCGATACATAATTCTTTAAATGATACCATTCCCTGAATTATTTTTGTTCTTTCATTGAAACAATTAATAAAGAGTTATTTTATTTTAATCAACGATATGGATTAACAATTTTTTAAAGAAGTACAATTTTACACGTTCTTATAACTTTTTCTTTAAAAGTTGTTCGGGCTAGGCGTTTGCCATTTTTTTTTTTTTTTTTTTTTTGTAGAAAAATACAATTTCGTAAAAAAAATTGGCAACTCAAATAAATACTATTGTTGGTGCAGCTGTTGAAGTGGTAAAGAAAACTTATTATTATAATAAAAGAAATTATTAATTTATTAATAATTTGCTTTAGCAATTTAAACCACACAGATACATACTACAATGACTAATATGTATGCATTTTTTTAAAAAACACTTCGGTTGTGTGCAGTTTATTTTGATAGAGTTTACCCTTACCCATTTATTTCGGAGATAAGCATTTTAATAATGATAAATATATAATGTGTGTAGGAGGTGCTTCATTTATATTTATTATTGCAGTTGGTGTTTGTACAACGAACAGCTGCAGCCATATCCCTTGACTTACCGTGTTTGGGTCTGAAAAAAATGAATGTAATCGGGGAAAAAAAATCTTTCAATATAAAGGTCAATACCCTTATATTCATTCATATGTCAGTAAAATTTAACCTTTCATGTTTTCTTTGTTATTAGGGGTACTGAATTTTAATTCTAATTTGAAAAAGGAATTTATTTTCTATGCAATTTTATAGCCTAAAATTGTGTCCATGATTAATTACTTTTTTAAAACTCTATGAATGAATTAAGCGAATTTTTATGAAATCAAATATCGAATTATAAAAAAAAAAAAAATCTTACTGTTCTGAATGTAATGAAAAATAAATTACACGAATATTATTTCGTAGTTCTAAAATGCCTTGCTTTAAATGGTACTGGTTTAAAATTAATTACAATTTCTCAGGATTGTTTCAATCATTCATTGAAATTTTAATTTTTTCACCAACGTGATACTGTTACCCATTTGGTTACCCAAACAGTGTCGCAATAAACACTTTATCGGTTTGATTACATAAATAATTAGGAATTGTTTCTTAAGCATATTAGTCTTGTTTCTAATTCTTAAGTTTGATTGGTGCACATTTCAGAAAACTATTTGTATTGATTAAATATAGCAATTTAGTGAAACAACAAACACACAAATCACACAAAGGGAAGAAATTTTTAAGTTGTAGTTCATAAAAATAATTAGTTTATGGAGAATGGTAATGAAGTAATTATATAATAAAATAATGTAATAAGAAAGGAAATATTTAAATATGAAAATAGCATTTCATAGAACAGAATTAAATACTACAATAAATATAATAATAATTAATAGTTATTAATGGAATAAAAATAGAGTTCTTACTTTATTAGAATAAATATTAAATTATTATTAATGATTAATAAAATAAAATAATTATATTAGAAAATAAATGAAATAATTTAATACTAAATTATCATTATTTATTTAGAATTGCAAATATATTAGATTCCGAAATTAATAATTTTTATAAACATTTTCTTAAGTCAAATTTTAAAAAAAAATGACTGAAACATTGTAATTTCTGACATTGATAAAAAAAAACAACATCAACATTTTTTTTTCTAACACTAACATAACATTCATTAACATAAAACATTTCTGACATTAAAGAAAATTGACTGAAACGTTGACACACATTGTGAACATTTTTTCTGAAACATTGTATTTCATTCACATAAATTATACTCAGTAATAGTAAATCACCAGATTAAATTTTAAAAAGTTAGGATATTTCATAAATACACAGAAGGGTAAAGTGAAATGCAGAGATGGAACTTAATTTTCCCTACAAATCTGTGTCAGGTGTAGCTTTCTTGGCTTGGCAATCATTAGAAGCAAAGAGTTAAAGTTGTTCCAACACCTCCTCCATGTTTATGTTGCTTTACTAAATGTGTTACATAAGTCTGTGAAACAAAGACTTTATTTATACAGGCAACGTGATAAAGGGTGTTGGAATAAAAGACACATTAAGAGAAAAGAGAGAGATAGAGCAACAACAAAAGGGAATGTGTAACATTGCCCCAGACAAAAATACTTTTTAAAGAAGGTTGAATGTATTTTACAGTTATTTTAGACGCTTACCTAAAGAGTTAACCTGCACATTTTTAATTCCTCTAGACTATTATTTTTAACCAGGCGAGGGGAACACATTGTGTTAAGTTAACCATATTTATTTTTAGTTAGTTACTTAATCTCTTACTATGTGCTACCCTAATTTTGCCTTTAAAGATATTTAAAATTGAAAGATAAAAGGAATATTTTTTAAAAAAAAATGTTTGTTGATTGAACTTTAATTTTAATGAAATATTTTCTTGAAATAATATTAGATTGTCGTAATAATTTTCTTAAGTATACTTTTCGATTGGTGTAATAATTTATAGAGGGAAAAAGATAATTAGTATTTTTTTTGTTACTTATAAAAGATTCAAGATAATATATTTACGTAAGTTGTTTTACAAAGAAAAAGTTGTCTTAGTAAAACAACTTTAATCTTTACCATGGCCAAAAAATTTGTTTAAACGTAGCGAATGTTTAACTAATATTTTGTAAGCCTTAATATTGATCCAAAGAAGAGCTGCAAATTATATATATATAGTCGGTCCCAGTTTACTCGCGAGTACACTTAACTCGCGATTTTACTACGGTTCCATATTATATGAGATTCAGATTAATTTTTTTCCGGATGATGTCAGGACTTCTTGAGAAGAGAAGACTTTACTACCTTTTTTTTTCTCTTTTTTTTCATATAGTGAGTAATAAACAAATCGTGGAGTTTCAATTTGCAATAAAACCTTTACTCTGAATGAGAGAAATTTGGAACATGAGAAAGTAAAGGAAATGGTGCCTCTGAACCTAAAAATAAAATTAAAAAAAAATATTCAAGGTACAATAGGATTCATTTACGAAATCGGAACTAAAAGAAATAAACCAACAAAAAAAAGATGCTAGAGGGGAAACGTTAAAAAGCATCCGAAAATAAACAAACAGAGACCTGAGGGAAAAAGAGGTAGGCGAGGGAATGAAACCCGTCTCTACTCATTGCAACGAAGCAAAGCTGAAAAGAAGATAAGAATTCGAGGGAGCTGGGGAATCTTTGAAAAAGAGTCCGAAACGTTCACGATCGAAAGAGAAGTTTTAAAATCAGGCGGTGATTGTAAAACCGGATGAGAGGCGGCAAAGTAACAACAATAAGATACAAAGAGAACAAAAGGAGGGGGGGGGGAATGTCTGCTCTCTGAATGTCTGAGACAAGAGAGGAGCTGAAGAAGGGACCCGTGTGTCTGATTTTAAAGCACAGATGGTGACTTTCATCATATTAGATAGATGATTGATTGTCATCGCACTTAGAAGCAACATGAGGGCTATTGGCGGCGGACCTCGTAATTTTGGACCTCGATCAAGTGACAGGACGATAGCTGAAGAGGAACTTTCCTCTCCAAACTTTCACGCCCCACCAATGGAGCATCCACATATTTAACGTGCATCAGCCCCACTATTCGGTGGGTCTTCAATGACATCAAGGTTCGAATCTGCAACTCGATGGAAGCAACGTCAGCCGCGAGTTCTCAATCACGACCGCTAGGTCTTTGCGGCCAAAGAGAGAAGATAAAAACCCGAGAGCGGAGATGAACAAAAGATTGTCTTTGAAACGCATCCTTTGAAAGTTAGAGGCTAAGAGAGAGGGTCATCCTCATTACAATACTTTTTATTCATCTTTTTTGGATTTGAATGTTTAAATTGGATGAATTACCAATCGGAAAGTGAAATATTCACTTTATATAGTTGTTGTAAGAAATTATTTTCAAGATTTCGCGCTCAGTGAGATTAGTTGTATGTTTAGTTATTTTTACTGGTAAAAGTTTAAGACTTATAAAGATTGTTTTTGCAGTATAAGTGATTTCTGTAATATTTAAAAAATAATGAGGCAAGAGAGCAAACGTAACGCAGGAAATTCATATCGATGTTGGAATTTATATTATCGCTCAATTGGTATTAATACTGTAGCTTGCGGTACAGTAACCATGTCCCTCTACTAATGTGAGTTAACGAGCCACGACTGTTACTCTCGTCATACACACGTATTATACTTACACAGTTTTACACACGTATTATACATACATATGCTGAGAGATATGAGAAACGATTCTGTGTGTATCGATTCTGAATATTTAAGCAAGACTTTTGATAACTAATTAAAGTAAATATAATGTAATGTAATTTTCATTATAACATTTAACATGTATTTAACGTAAAATAATAACAATGAGCACTTGTATTTTTATTATGTTTCAAAAGCTTCGTATGTTTTGACATTATTATTCTTTCAGGATAAGTTTGAAATTTATCTGCTAAATAAATTTTTAAAAAATCATAAAAATTACTGATTTAAAAAAAATTTCCGGCTCTAAATTGAACACGAAAAGTTCGTTTTGGAAAGACAAATGCTTCTTTTAATCTGAAAATAGAACTAAGCTCTTCAAATGAGCCCATATTAAGTTACTTTGCTAATTCTTATTATTTATTACACGATAGTTGTGTGGTTTGATTGATGAAATTAATTAATAATTTATTTCATTAAAATAATGAATTCTTAATTGAAAAAAAAATATTGATGAAATTAATTATTAATTAATTTCATTAAAATAATGAATTCTTAATTGAAAAAAAATA
>BMAW01112591.1:184603-226507 GCA_019974015.1 Nephila pilipes
CATTAAAATAATGAATTCTTAATTGAAAAAAAATATTGATGAAATTAGTTAATAATGAATTCTTTTTATGTTTAATCAAAAGGAATTCATATTACATTTGGAAGAAATTTCATTTATATGGATCATTTGTCTCGTTTTTCTTGATTTATTTTTGAAAACCATTTTTAATATTCTTTGATATTTTTGATTTTGATATTTTGATATATTTGATTCTTTGATTCCAAACTGATCCGGTTAATTCACGCTTTTTTTGTTTAAATAATTCCATACTCATAATTCAGCGAGCAGTTTCTTACTACAAATTGAACTTTTAAAATCGAATTAAATATCTGATCATTTTGTGAAAAAAACTCGTGTCAATATTTTTAAATATTACTTCAAATAACATAATTAACTAAAAAAATTTATTTTTCTTAGACTTTTATTGATGCATACTTAAAAATATTCGAATCTTTTTTTTTTCTTTTTTTTTAACTGTTCTAATTTCTTTCGGTCGATAAGAAAAACGAACACGAGACAACAAATTACCTCATTATAAATTATTTCTTTCAAAAAGAACCACATACTTTGACAAAAAGACCTCCCAACCAGCTACAGAAAGATAGCAGTGATAAAAAAATATACTTAGATTTTCACTCCATCAAGCTTCCTTTATGAACAAACAGAATGAGTGTTCCAATTCTATTTGTAATGGAAGCACGTTGACAGATCTTTGGCCTCTCAAACTCCGTGGGAAAAGTGACAAGTTGACGATTTCCTCCTGTTTCTCAATGGGCAGGCATGCGAAATAGTAAAGATGACAAAAGTTTTTCCCCCACTTTAAATGGGGGGATTCTTCCATTGCGTGGGCGAATGATGGTTTTGACACTGGCAAAAGCCTGAAGTGAGTTGGTCTTGTTGACAGTGAAGATATAAAACTTTTTACCCTTAAGTATATACTTCTCTTACAAATGCAGTAATCTCTGAAGAAGCTGGAGTTTTATTTGTGTTTCTAGTGGGAATGAAAAAAAAATTCCCACGTTTTTTTTTATTTATTTATTTTAAATTGTATTTCATATCTCAACCACTTGAAGTATAGAGGTTGACAAACGGGGTGTACTTATCAGTATTTCCTGTTTTGGCCTATAAGAATTTTTAAGAAAAAATATTGTCGGAATAGTTGTCCTTCAAAATATCAATTAATTTCTTGCTGTATTGTAAATACTTTAGGTCTTGTATTAATATGAGAAAAACCAGGCATAAAATATTAATGAAGATTATTATTGAAGAATATTAAACTCTTAAGTAATATGCGTTTATTATTTTCATCTAAATGATGGGACTTTTCTATTGTTATTGAATTTATGTGTTTTTTTTTCAGTGGAAAGCTTTAAAAATCATTAATTAAGTTTTAAAGCGTTCAAAAGGTAAGACTAGTCATTCTCGAAATCAAGCGATCACCAATCGTTTATTTCAACACTTATTCGTGTTGTTTTTCTAAAATTTAGATAAAATATTGTTGTCAATTATCAAAAAATAATCTTTGGTTTGATTAAATCAGCATAACATTGCAGCTATTTTATCATCCAGTGCTTTTTGAAATCTTATTCATACGGGGTCCCATCGGTCATGGAACAGAGGGTTTTAATTTGGGATGGTTCCCTTAGAACCCTTTTGAAAACTCATTGCACACAAAATGCTATGGAATGTAATTGAATTTTTCAGGAGAGATGGGCGTTTTCCTTCTCTTTGTGGAAACCCTGCTCTCCTCCAGGAGACGCATTTAAATAAAAAATTTGGCACATTCACTGACATTCGCACGAATTCGACAGAAGCACACTTCACACTCGCGAGAAACTGAGGCAACTGCACACACACAACCACCACATTATGAACACGAACCAAACTTCTACATTGGAACACCACTTGTCTACCTCCAGGTATGAATAGTTATGAAACGGTTATCCTATTTGTTTCAATAAACTAAAGGAGTGCACCAAATGATGGTCTTCTCATTTGCGTAATTTCTCTCATTCATCATATTAAATTCTTATCTATGATCGGAGATTCTTCTCTAACACTTCACGATTTTGTTTGGCCTAATTAATCTCAAAATTTATACACGTGTATAATAATGTATAGTTAAAAGACAATTATAATAAAATTAGAGAAGATTCTGCATCAATATAATGTACTCAGTTATTGAAAAGTTTTAAGATTGATGTAATAGAATCTATGCATAGGGTGACATCTGTGTGCGGCAAGCATAATCGAAGCCCAAAGTCTTTTAAATATGATTGACAAGTTGTATCACATTATACTGAGCTTTTAAAAGGATACAGCGTTTTGCGTGTCATCTGTTGTTTTCATCTGTAATGGTGATATACAGGAGGTAACAGAGATGTGAGATAGATTTTGGTTTTGAAATGAAAAATCTGCCTATCAAATGAAGCAAAACGCTTACAGTAATGATTGCTTATTGCCATCGAATGTGATTTTGTGAGGAAATTTCGAGATGGTTATAATTTTTTTTTATCTAAGCAGAATGGGTTAAGCTAAGTTTCCTAAGAAACCAATGCCATTACCTAACGGCCGTCTTTTTGTGGTGTCATTCACCATAATATTGCGGTTGCCAGATAATGGCTGAGCTTTTTTAGGAAACCATAGTTTTCGCTTTAACTCGACAAAAGCGAGAAAATCATTTCCAAAAACCTCGAGTGAAGATAACGCTAGTGGAATTTTTTTTACAGTATAGGAATAATTCATTCGGAATTACTTCCTACGGGACAAACAGTGACAGCAGTGCTCTGCAGGGGTGTAGTGGATCGCTTGTTGAAATGCATCACGCGTGTGCGTCTGGACTTGGAACGTAAACAAAAACTGGTTCATGATGCACTGTAATGCGACATCTCACAGTGCAGCTATTTTTTGTCAGTTTTTTTACCCCGTACTCTCTGGATTTGGCGTTGGCAGATTACCTTTTGTTTCCAAATCTAAATTAGGAGCTGGAAAAACAACGATATGATGACATCTAGACCAGGCCAAGACAACCCGCGGGGCGCATGTGGTTCACCCAGTGTCAACATGTGGCCCACTGAGCTGGGTCACCTGAACAAAATGTACTTTTATTGTATGTAAATGTACCAAAAAACATTCCACTTTGAGTCGTTCGTATCACATCCCATTTCTATGGAAGTATCTTAGTACAGTGACTTAACTATAGTCGCAATTTTTCTTCTATGTTGTTATTCAGAAACAATTATAGAGTTGAGATCATTTTAAGAAGCACACGGGATGTGTGCTTCTTAAATGTACACAATGTACACCTAACTATCAAATATTTCATAATTATTTTTCAACACACTGAATTCGTTCAATAATACAGATATTTAAGAGGTTTATTATATGTCCATTACAATTTCTTTTCTGGTGGTATATGGGTTTTATTTATTTTTTATTCCTTATTCACATGGTTAGTCATGCTTTAACTTAGAGTAGGGTGACGTGTGAAATCTTCAAAAAATGTACCGAGAGTCGGAAAAGTATGGGGGACATTGGTGTAAGATGTCGAGTGCATCTTCCCGACATTTTGTTTTTGCGTATATATATTCCATTAAAAGGGATCCGTGTTGCCTGTGGTTCGATATCCAAGTCACAAAATACACTGAAATAAAGTAAGCGACTACTTATTTGAAATAGTATGAAAATATCTTGTGGTGAGATTAATTTGCAGAATGTTATATTGAGATAATTTCTTTACATTATTTGTTTTACAGACATTATCGAATGCTTCCGCTTTTATTTAGGAATCTTTCGCGAATCTTTGTTTTATATGTGGGCTAAAAATATAATAAAACATTGTTATCGCCACTGCGGACACTTTGGTGTGTTTCTTGCTCTTCTGACGCGCTGAATCCCTCTTGTGTGTGCGTTTAGTAGCTGTACAGTGTTGAATATGAAGATTGGAGCTTTTTTCCATCCTGGATCTCTATTTCCAGTCACTGTAGAAAATTAAGAGTTCACGGTGCAATTTTACAAGTTGTACAGGCCATATAAACTATATTTTATATTTTTAAACTATGAGGATTTACTACTGAATGTTTTAAGTTTATCCGATGCGAAAAATATTTCTTCTAAACACATGAAATTTTCCATATAGTTCTAAGTTATTGGCTTATAATTCATTTCTATATAAAGAAAATATAATTTTTAATTTCATTCCCCCTCATTATGAAGAACATATTGTTTCTCAGTTGTGACTGTATAGATGTGTATTGTACCTTTTAAAAAGTTCTGGAAACCGTAATTCAAGCAACTAGAAATATGTACGTAAAGGAATTTAAAATTTAATAAACACGTAAAGGAATATGTACGTAAAGGAATTTAAAATTTAATTTTTTTAATTTTTCAGTTTTTCAGCTCAAAAGAATAACATCATACCAAGAAGACTTTGAATCTATTTTTTTATTCTTGGTAACTTGATTTACTCCGCGCGCGCGATGATGATCGAGAAATAGTTCAAATCCTTCATATATTATGATTTTAATAAATCTTTTGAATATCTGACATGCATCTCCGAGTTCCAATTACGAGGCTTCCCCATATTAATTTATGGAATATTTAGATATAATCTGAACTATTGAGAGTTTATGTGCGCCGAATGATATTGGAACTTCAGATTAAATTACGTGATATATCAGGGTTATTCAAAACGATGTACGATATTTTAAGATATTTTACAAACTCATTTTTCATCGTATCTGAACGAGCTTAAAATGAAGAAAATTCAAACATTTTCAAATTCCCTTTCATTGTTAGTGCTATGGAAGTTGCGGCTGGGCTACCATTGAAATAATTGAAAATGACGTCTCAGGAAGAAAAGGCATTTTGAGTTCTGCAGTAAATGTGAAACGAAAACGAAATCTATAATTTTTGTCCAATTTCGTGTAGACACTTTGGAAAAGATGATCCTATATTCGAAAGAGATATTCAGTGGTGTAACTAGGAGGGGGAGACATATATCCTCCGGCGCAGCATCTAGATGGCGCCAAATTTATGTTACTATATCTTAGACTGAAATGTTTTCCTTCCTTAAATGCACTAAAAAGTAAATAGAAAAATTCGTATACTCAGTCCATCATTCTATTAGAATGTGGATATATTTTTTAAAATTTTTTTTTTTTATCTTTCTTGAATTCGTGTTAGTTTTACATGAGACCGCGGTAGTCTAGTGGTCATGGTCACGGACTTGTGGTCATCGAATCGTGGGCCTTAATCTTGATTTACCTGCTTTGAAGCCGGGGATGATGCACGTTAAATCTGTCGATGTTCCAAGTCCTCCCATAGGCGTGGTGTAGATTGTTTGGAGAGGGAAGTGCTATCTCAAGTTTCGTCCTTGTCACTTCACCGAGAGGCTCAAAATTGCGAAGTCCGTGGCCAGTAACCCTTGTATTGCTTCTAGTGTGACGTTAATAAGCAATCACAATCACTTTAGTTCTGTATACCCAACAGAAGCGCATGTTCTGTTCTATTTAACCAACTTAGCTGTATTAGTTCTATTTAATCAACAGACATTTATTCTCACCTCTACTCTAACATGCTCGACTGCTATCCAAAAACATTTCTGATGTTATTTTCACGTTTTGAAGTTATAAATAAAATGTGAAAATTGTTATTTTAAAATACTATTATTTTAATAAATTTTTTAAGATTTTTTTTTCTCTTTGCGATTACAGTTTGGCAAACAGCGGGAAGGGGAGGGGGTCCTGAGTGCCTCTCTGGTGGTATCACCAGTTTGTGGAAACAGATTATCTTTGTGATGGCAAAAACACAGATCACATGTTAGTGACGAGAACGTCTGGATATGGTCTGCATGAATCGAGGTGTCATAAAGAGCTTTTATAAAGTAACGAAAGGAAAATAATTCAGTTTTGTTGCATTTTAAACTCGTTCTGGTAAACTTTTATTGAAAAATGCGTTTTTTATTATATTTTCTATTACCATACATTATTCTCAATAGCCAAGAATAATGAGACAGTTCAATGTTTAAGTCCTGTAAGATGAAACATACAAAGATTAACAACAGTGAATCTGAATTTTTCACTACTGGTGCCTTCGGTCTGGAAGTAGTATCTAATGTAGTCACTCCATTTTTTTGGTACCTTTGAATAGGTTATAATTTCTACAGTAACTGCTTTTGCTACTAGCCCCTTCCAGACGGATGTTGCATTCGTTATATAGTAGAAATTCGTCCACTCGGATGATCCGTTAATAGCACAGAAAACATATATATCATTTGCAATGACGAATCCGGGGAGTTGCATCAAAAGTGAATATAATTTTACTTTTTTATGTGAATTACATCTTTATCCATCAAAAAGTTTTATTATTGAAAAAAAGCTTTATATGCAAGGGTAACGTTAGAGAAAGTTTTTAAGTATTATCTATACAATCAAGGATTTGTTTCATTTGGAATCGAATTTATTTCTCCTGTTAACAGTTCTGTTACACCCATGGAAAGATGCATTGTATTATAAATGGAACTGTGATGAAATCGGAATAATAAAAAAAATGGAGTACGGATTAATTAATAATGTGCAGATCTTAGAAATGACGTTTAGGTAAAGTAGTTATGTAATTTTTTATGCATATATATCTTTTCAAATAATCCTGTTTATTAATATCTAGTACTGAAAATGTAATTTACTCGTAAAAGACTATTTTGGAAAAAATATTAATAAATATTTTATTTCGAGTATGATAATAATTTTAATTATTTTTTGCTATCTAATTGAAAAGTCTAAATTTTAAAATTGTTATCATTATATCTAAATGAAAAGCTACTGAAATTCTTTATTACAAATTTTTATTAAAAGTACATACTGAATGTCTTTTCAGTGAGAGTTAAAAATATATACCTCGAATTTTAACCGATTTCCTAACATCCGATTGATCTAAAATTTTACGCATACCTATAACCCCGATGACAATACAATATGAATACAATTCTTAAGCGATGACGAACTTGGGGGAGGGATCATGCATTTAACAACATCCAATTCATTTGAAATTTTGTACACACGTACAGCTCACGTAATTGCTTTTAACCTTACATTTCCTGTTCAAAGAGAATAATAAAAAAATAATAAAAGTAAAAATATTAAAAAGAAACTTTTATTTAAAGAGGGACTAAAATGTATAAAAATATTTATTTCATTTAAAATAATACATGATTTATAAAAGTTTGACGTTTTAAATGAGATACTTGGGTAATTACGAATAAATTAAGTTCATAGCTTCTTACTTGTATATGCGATCAAAAGAAGTGTTAACGCTTGGAGCTATTATTAATTATATGTTATTTTACATTAAAAAATTGTTTTTGTGTTTCTTTTAGTCCATCTTTAAATGAAATTTTGATTAATAATTTTTTATTCACGTTTATAATACATAACTGGAGTCCATTTTCAAAATTTTTCTGCTAATATATTGCTACAATTTTTATTTTAATTGCTTTCTTCAAAACTTAATGTCGCATGAAGTAAATAATATTATTTAGTAAAAAAATATTTCGTTTAAACTTAAAAAAAACGGAGTCCTATTTTAAATTCTGTTTATTTTACATGAAAATATATTCCACATGAAAACTGATGTTTATGGAGATGTAGGTTAATGTTTTAAGAGATATAGGTTAATATATTACGATTACAGGGGTCTCGACCTATATAAAGGAACGTTGAGTTATCTATCATTTCATCGTCTTTCGCAGACTGTAAAAAGAAGTGGGAAAAGATATTTGTTTGATATCCGTATGACTCTTTGAAGCCGCAAGTTTATTTATAGGAACTTTCTCGAGACTTATTTTTTTAAAAATCTTTATCAGTGTCTTAAGCGATTGTTTATTTACAAACTTCTACTATCTCGTACTTTTTCCCTGGTGAATCAAATTCACTAAACATTATGAAATAATGTTTTACGCAAATGCAAAAACATTTTATGAGACCCCGTCACATATAGATTTTAACCGATTCATCATATTTTTGTAAGTGAAGATCTCAGCAGCATATTTTGTAGAATTTTGCTTTAATGGAGAAATTAAGTTGGAATTTTTGATAAAATTGTTAAAATTGGGGGGAAAAAAAGAACGACTGACGTAGAAATTATACTGAATTATAATTATATCAGATTTTATTTAAAGCTTTAATTGAGTAAATGTGCGTATTGTTCGAAACCTTTAAATGTAATTTCTCTCATTAATTTAATTTTTATAATTCCTTATTTAATAATATTTGGATAGGTTTATATTCTTAATATAGAATATAAACCTATCCAAATTTATAGTTTATGATATTTTACTTTATTTATTGTGAAATGATAAATGAAGCAAATTGTGTGACGACTATGGCGTTTTTTCTGAGACAGAGTGATTATGTATTTTTTTTTTCACATCTAAAAAGGAAAACAGCTGTTATGTATGAGATATGGCCGCAGAGAAAAAAAATTTTTGTTGATGTTGTTGTTATTCAGGTTAACATCATTCTAAAACTACAAAATAGTTTTTTGGCGGTTGATCTTTTTAAGTAAGCCATACCCAAGACCTGATATCGTTGTCTCAGATAATATCGTTTTCTTTTGATATCCACTTCACGGAATTTGAGGGCTCTGAAACTCCTCTGAATTCAACACGCAGCATTCCCTATGAATTCGCACGACAAATATTCAGTTTAATCGAAACCCGAAATTCAATTTGAACACAGTCGGCCATTGACTTCATTGAATTACCACTGCCTCCCAGCTTCATTGAAAGAAGTAGAAATTTAAATAGGGGGATTTAAATTAAGAAATTTTATCACATACTCTATGCAGTTAAATAATACATTTTAACAATAACGATTAATTGATGATTGAATTAGCAAGCTATTAAGAATATCATTGCATTAATCGCATGCGAAGGTGACTTTTATTTCATAGTCTCGCTCTGTACCATGTTGCACTTGCGGTTTCCAACAACAACGACAGAAGTTTAAAAGGCATTAACTGGCCAATTGAAAAGTCCCCGGCCTGACACATAGATGGCGCTACTAGAATTAAATCCATATGTTTTTTAGTTCATAGCATTTTGAGTGAAGCAACTTTTGTTATTGTGAAAAAAATGGATAAAAAGGAATTTCTCGTGTTGGTAAAATATTGCTTTTTGAAGGGAAAAAATACGGTTGAAGCAAAAACTTGGCTTGATGCCGAGTTTCCGGACACTGCCCCAGGAAAATCAACCACCAAGGATTGGTATGCTAAGTTTAGACGTGGTGAAATGAGCACCGAAGACGGTGAACGCAGTGGACGCCCAAAAGAGGTTGTTACCGACGAAGACATTAAAAAAATCCACAAAATGATTTTGAATGACCGTAAATTGAAATTGAAGGAAATAGCAGACACTAAAGATATCAACTGAACATGTAAATTATATCATTCACGAATATTTGGGTATGAGAAAGCTCTGTGCAAAGTGGGTGCCGCGCGAGCTCACTTTTGACCAAAAACAACGACGAGTTGATGATTCAGAGCAGTGTTTGAAGATGATCAAGCGTAATAAACCCGAGTTTTTGCGTCGATACGTGACAATGGATGAAACATGGCTCTATCATTTCACTCCGAAGTCCAATCGACAGTCATCCGAGTGGACTGCACACGATGAACCCGCTCCAAAGAGTGGGAAATCACAACCGTCGGCTGGCAAGGTTATGGCGTCTGTATTTTGGGATGCGCATGGAATAATTTTCATTGACTACCTTGAAAAAGGAAGGACCATCAACAGCGACTATTACATAGCGTTATTGGACCGTTTTAAGGACGAAATCGCCGAAAAACGACCGCATTTGAAGAAAAAGAAAGTGCTGCTTCACCAAGACAATGAACCGTGTCACAAGTCAGTGAAAATGATGGCAAAAATCCATGAATTGGGCTTCGAATTGCTTTCTCATCCACCGTATTCTCCAGATCTGGCGACTCTTTCCTGTTCTCAGATCTCAAAAGAATGCTCGCTGGGAAGAAATTTTCGTCGAATGAAGAGGTGATCGCCGAAACTGAGGCCTATTTTGAAGCAAAGGACAAATCGTACTACAAAAATGGTATCGAAAAGTTGGAGGGTCGCTATAATCAGTGTATCACCCTTGAAGGGAATTATGTTGAATAAAAAAAAGTAATTTTGCCAAAAAAATGTGTTTTACTATGGTAGGCAGGGGACTTTTCAATTGACCTGTTATAACTAGTCCTAAAGGGAATCCCTTTTGGTCTAGTAGATTTTGGTCTAGTAGAGCCACATAAAGTAACGAGACAATTTTTCTTTGTCTCGTTGTTTTTGACCCAATGGTCAAGAGTTCAAAATGCCACTGGCACTCCAGATCAACTGTCCTACCTCAAAGGCGGATTATTGGCAAGCATTAGATTAGGCCTAAAGTTCCTATTGTTTTTATAATGAGTTCAATATTTTTTCTGCATTAAGAATTCGTTAGAATTGTAGCTATACCTTAAAGTTACTAAAAATATTGTGCAGATTAAAAATGAAAAATTTGAGTAGCTTAAAACCATTCGAATGCATATTAAAAATCCTAATAGAATTTGTTTACATCCTTCTAACTATATATTTAGATCGTTTTCGAGAAAACGTCCTATTATCTTGAATGAAATAGCCACAGTTGATATGGTTATTTCCATTTATCTTTCTAATAAGATTTGTTCATTTTTCATTAATGATGATTTGCAAATTTTTCATAACGGCCATTAGAAATAGTAAAACGTATTGAATTTTATATTGTATGTTTGATTAATTACGTGTAGTTGCGAATATCCTTTAAAGCCATTCAATAAACAAATCTTAATGTTGACCATCAGTTTGTTGCAGTTCCTTTGTGAATATACAGAAACTGTGCAGATTAAGGTTTATTTAAATTTTAGTGGTTATATATTTTTGTATAGTTAGTTTCTTGGAGTATTTAAGAATTGTGTCGCAAAAAAAATCAATAAAAAAAATCATTGGTTCGAGGAATGGGAAATCACAATCACAATATCCTTCAATTATCTCTATCTAAAAATGCCAATACATCTTTTGAATTAATTTTCTGTGTTTTCTTTTCTGTGTTAAATATATACAGTTCAAAGTAATTAAAACTTATCAAAGACGTATCAACACAAATTAATAAATAAAATTCTTTCAGATCAAAAGTGAAGGAAAAGGAAAAATAAACATCATTATTATTTTCAGAAACCAATAAAAAGAAGTTCTTGTATTGCAAGTTATATATATATAATTCATTTGTTTCCATTGAATTCATTTTTCTTTTGTGTTATGAATTCTTGATAAATCCAGATAAATCTGTCTTCTTATATCTATCAAATTTTATTTATATTTATAGCTCAGATGCTCAAAATATACTTGAGACGCGTACACCCAAATTTTAAGACGCCACTTTTCTATTCCATGTTTTCCTGTTAATGAAAAAACGGTTATTTTTATCGAAGTAATGCACCATGTTAGGCGACTCGTTAAATCTTCTTAGCTCTATCTTCCTGTTTCCTACAAACCTATCCTTTTCCGCGTAAACTTATCTAACTGAGAAAAAAATGCTAATAAAACGTCTTTCTTCACCTTGAAAATCATAGAATGTAGGTCATGCGATCAAACTCCTAGAGAGGAATATGCCATAAATAAAGAGCTCTGTCTAGTTGTATATACTTGTCCAAATTTAATTCTCCCTAACTATACATAATAGTTCCTTCTCTTTTTATTTATTTCTGTCCCCAAATATCAATGAAGTTATGTTTTTGTTTCATTTAACAAATTTCGTTCAAATGTTTCCGAGAAAAAAAAACCTGCTAAGCTTTCATCTGGAAAGATTGGTTTGAGGCTGGCTCAGAATAGTCTTTTCGAATATAATTTTATACATTTGAGTGGAGGTTGACACAGCTGAACATAAGTTAGGTTGACTTTGTAGAATATTCTGAAAGTTCATAATCATAGCTTTAGTAGCCACGGCAGCCTTATTCTTTTGACATCTTATTTGTGGCTGTCGATGTTTAATCGTGCCCTTATTTCACTTAACAACCTTCGTGTAGAGGGTTTTTAACGCCCATGGATTATTTACTTCATTTCATTACTCCAACACTATTTAATAATTAGAGAGTCACATATAATCACCGTCAGTAACAAAGTCAAACTGGAAAGTAACTCAACCTGAGTTTATTAAGATTCCATAAAAATCAAGTTTATTTTTACGACTGTGAAATAATCTCTACATAAGTCCGAATCCAAAGTTTGGTATTATAAATATTACTTAACTATATGAAGAATCAGCCGGGTTCGAGTCCGTAATAGAACTTAAAATAAGGGTCCGACTCACAGACTATATGCAGATCTCTTCACTAACTTCTATCCTAGGCCTCATCACTCATATTTCTTCATTGATGACATCCGCAAACCTCTCGATTATTCATCCCCGATTTAAGCGATTGATTGCATAAATTGTATTTTCTCAATCCTAGTAATGGCCACAGTAGCCATGGTCGTTAACTTGAGGCAGACTTTGTTTCCATCGAGTCGTGAGTTCGAGTCTTGATGTCAATAAATACCCGTCGTGTTGCTGGGTTGATGCACATTAAATCTGTAGAGGTTCCAAGTCTTCCTGTAGGCGTGATGTGGACATTTGGAGAGGGAGGTGCCAGCTAAGGGTCGTTCTTTTCGCTTGATTGAGGTTCAGAATTACAAGTCCGTCGTCAAAAGTCTTCGAGTAGCTTCTAAGTGCGACATTAATACACACTCAGTCGATCTCAATCCTATTTTCTACGTTTCAATAATTCACGTATAATTTACACAAGTCACATTTTCTTTGATTGGAAGAGAATCTATTCAAGCAACATCATATTTTAGTCCTTTAGAATAGTCGAAAAGAGAAACGCGACAGAAACCCTTTTTCGGGTTATTGCATTGAATTCAAAATCCTCACGTTGGCATTTGCGTTGATGTGGAGAGTGGACTGCCAGCTCTTGTGTCGATCTCATCATCTGACTGGGGTTCAAAATTACGGGATGAAATGGCTTTGGTTAGTAGTCCTTGCATGGGGCAGAAATAGGCAGCATTTTTATAATAATAAAAAAATTAAATTTTGTTTTGTAATAAAAAAAATTACTTATTGTTTGGTGTTATAGGTGAAATGCTTTTTTTTGTTTATTTGCCAAATCAACCGTTGATTAATATTTATTATTGTTAATTCTTTCCTTTTCTCTATTAAATCTACGGATAAAATAATCATTAATATGATTAATTTACATTGAGAATCTAACATGGATAAACATGTATGAATTCAAAAATCTTCGTTAATTTTTTTTTGTCAATGCAAGAAACTTAAACAATATTTTTTTTTTGTTTTTCGTTGTTTATATAGGAGTACTGCAACACAAGAAGATATCTAATTCTAAACCTCATTTTAATTTTCTTTGCAATTAATTCTTTGAATCATTTTCAGTGATTTAATTTTGCATTTTTGCTTTACGAGTAATATATTAGGAAGTAAATTAGTTCTTAAGCAATCTATTATAATGCAACATTTTTTTCTGTATCTGCGGTTTTGAGTTTCCTGGTCTCATACATCTGTATTTTTCACGTTCACGGTCATTTGTGGTTTTGAAATTCAAAGGATTCAAATATAATTTTTTTGTATACTATTACCTGTAATCGCAATAATGAAAGCACCTAAGTGGTTTTAAATATTTTTATAAGAAAACGGAAGAATATGTTTTTCTCAAGATAGCTAATAGGTATTTTCCAATTCCTTGCTCGGGAAAATGCATTGCATAAATAATCCTTTCCTGCGTTCTGTACAAAAGAAAGGAGTTTCGGTTAGTCGATAAACATGAAAAATTACAGCGTTCTTTGGATAAGAGGATTTTAAAGCCATTCAAGGTATGTAAAGCAAAAAATGACTTAGCATTTGCATAAAAGGTTAAATTTTGGTCATTAGAAATATCTTAAATTTTTTATAGAATGTGGTAAAAATAATGATGATTCTGATTTCGACCATTGTGAACTACTTGCAAGTGTGTGTAATTTTCATAGAAGACGAAAATATTAAGAAACATTAACTTAATTTAGATTTATTTTGAAATTGACAGTTATATATATAAATTAAACGCTGGCGAACGATCATATCCTAGTGGTAATTAAACTTAAGAAAGAGATATGACTCCGATGATAAAGTGATGCGAGTCAAGGGCGTTGCGAGAAATCTTTCATGGGGGGGATTCTTCATTTCAACTCATATATCAAAATAAATTTCAAATTTCATTGTTTATTTGAAAAGTTAGAAGAATATTTGTGAGGGATTTCTAATATTAATTTATTCCTGAAAAGGTAAAAAAAAATCAGTATTAAAAATGTTTTCATTTTAAAATTTCAGTGTGCAGCAATCCTTATGAGGGGGGGGGGGAAGGGTTACAATCGCCATACCTTCCCCGTCACTACGCCACTGTTGTGAGTAGTTTCAGAACAAGTCATCAGTATGAGACTCAATTGATTTATTGAATTAATTTTGATTTTCTAACAATGGAATTTGGGACACACACATATCTGAGTGAACCGTTGACCATCTTGTTCGAGGGGTCTGAGTGAAAAGGGAGTGTGAGTGAAAAGTGTCTGCTGATAAAATGTTTGCGTGCTCGACTATATATATATTTAAGATAACATATAAGAATTTCTGCCAAATCTCAGAAGGACCTCCAGAAAAGTATAGAACTTGCTGCATTCTTGTCGGATTATCTAGTGGATTGCCATGACGTTTGAAACGTGAAAGCAACTAATTGAGGCTGAATATAAAAATTTAGTTGCGAACAAATGGGCTGCCGTGTCAATATTAACGCAGACAAATTATACTAATATATTACAAATGTGTATCTGAATATCAAAATACCCCTTGAAATGTTTTATTATATAAACAATTTATAATAAATATTTCCTGATCAAGAGTTTTGTACTCCCTTTTTAAATTGCCTTATAGTTATACGCATAAACGATGATTTAAATTTAAAATTGACTTCAAATTTATATAAAGATTTATTTAGTTTTCGCATTATAGCTTATAGTACCACTGGAAAGTTCATTTGTGAAGAATTGGTAAGTCTAGTTACCATTGACTAGCCTCCAATCAGATAATAAGGAGATATAAATTATTTATAAGTATTATTTAAGATATTTTTCTATCAATTTTAGTGTTATCTTGTAGGATGTGTTACTAACGGTCCTGTTCTTACTTTTTGACAGGTCGGGTATCGTAGAGCAGTTTCATGATGCCTGCAGAAGCCAAAGGTGATGGAAGTGCGAAGATTCCGATGATAGGCACAACGGTTACGAGGCTAGCAGATGCTCCCAGGGGGTGCTGGCAAGGGGTAAGCTCCCATTATGGTACATATGTAATCCTAAGAGTTGTGACGGCCTTTTTTCAATATTTAACTCATCAGCCATCTCAGTACTGCAATTAAATATTCGTAAGTGAAGAATAACACTCTTTATTATGTTTCGAAGAACATGCAAGATCGCTCTGTCTCCAATCCCCCATAACTCCGTTAATTCTAGCTTATGTTCAAATAATAGAGCTGTAGCTTACCAAATCACTTGTTCCGATTTTCCCACTTCTCGATAAAAACAAATTCGACTACTATTATTCTGATCAGAAGTCACATCCAACTCTGTCAACTTGTCGTTTTCCTCTATCTCCTTTCTCTTTCTTTTCAATTCTATTTCGCTTGTGTGTCCACTATCTCTAATTCAATTCATACATTTCTTTATCTAATTTATGTTTAATCTCCATGTTTCATTTTGGATGGCAAGAAGTTGTAGTTATATGCAATTCAAATTACCAAAATATTGCCGAGGTTGTGAAGAGAAAATCGCGAGTAGTTCAACGTCACGGAGTGATGCCAAATGGATAAACTACAAAATATGAATGACAAGATAATCATTAAGGTTAAATTCTCTTCTTATAGGACTGATTTGGAAACAACTGATACAAGACCTAATTCCCACCGACATTCATTGCACCTGTAAAGAAGACCATCATTTTTTGAAGGATGTCTGTGAGAAATATGTAAATATGTTGCTTATTAAAAAAGACTATTCTAATGTGATTCCAGAAAGATACCTCGCTCACGGAATTGACAAGGAAAACTTTCTTGAAGGAATTTTTTCGAAGTCCATAGCCCCCGCCCCAAGCTGGTACTTCTTTATCGGCCTATCAGTAATTCACATCGGCTTCACCGAAAAATGGCAAATTTCTCCGCTCAAAATGTTTTTAAGATTCAGATCACATTTCTGCCTCTTCCCGATTGGATAACCGAATCTGGTCTCCGCCTTCTTCTACCTTCATCTAGACAACTGCCTGCGAAAATCCTTTATGATTTAATTTCAATCACTTAACATGATTCAAATTTAACTTTGACTTTTAAATAATTTTTTCTCTTAAATTTTACTAAAGCGATATTTTTTTCGTTTTTGTAAATGAATGCATTGCTTTCGTGCTCGGTACAAAGGCAATAAAATACTAAGCAAAAGCTCTAACTCCCGTGACAATAACAATATAGTGTTCAGGCAGAAATGGATAAAAGCTACTAAGGGTAAAGTATCTGTGATGGCTGTGATTTTGTGTTTCATGTGGTTTTTTTCTTATTCTTACTAGACTCAATAAGACTTTCAATAAAAAAACCCGTCTTTAACAAATAACATTTTATTTGCTCTTCATCGTCTACCTCGGGAGTTCGTTTCCGATCCTACCTCTCATTTACGAGTAGATATTTTATCTCTTATTACACTTGCAATCCCCTTTCTCGACAGAAATGGAGGAGAGCCACAATTCTTTCGCGCCAGCAGGCATCATATATATTACAGTTTCCCGAGACTCAGAATTCCCGCAATATCTAATGTGACGGTTGAACGTCTATTTCTTATCATGTCTTTTGGGGTATTTCTAAGAAATTGTTTGATTGAATAGTTTCGACTTGTGAATTATGTTAATAGGTATTAATATAAAATCGAGGAAGATAGATGGAAGATTAATGGATAATTAAAGGAGAGTTAGCGGACTAGAGGATGAAGGAACCAGTAATGGAAAGTTGGTGGGGAGAGTGAGAGATAGGACGTTGAATCATAGAGGATAGGCGTACACAAATAAAAGGAAAAAGTAGATGGTCCGATGGCAAGTGTGGAGTAATCACCAGTGAACAGATTACAAGTTTGGCGCTGACTCGGAACCGAATAAGCACGATCAGATAAGCAAAAATTTATAATATTAATCCATAGGTTCGGACGCGTGTCGTGACTTGTTCCACTTGTATAATAATTTAGATCACGACTTTCGAATGCACGAAGATCCGAATAAAAGCAATTTCATTTTCTTTATCTTTTGACTTTTTAATTTGTGATTGTTCATTTAACAAAGGGATAGAATTGATTTTTAATTAATGACTGAGTCCCTAATTAAAAAGAATTCCAATTAAAAATAACTTTTTCACTAATTAAAAATAAATCATCTTTAATTAGTGATGGAGGAATCAAATGAAAGAAGGTAAACTGGAGCATTATGCTATGGCATTGGGCTATTCGCGATTTTTTTTTCATATACCTCGGGGACTTTTTAATAGTTTGAATTGTAAAATATTACTATTTCTTCCCAACCAAAATGAAACGTGATTAGATAAATAAGATGAAGATAGAAGTGCAGTGAATTTAATTAAAAATGGTAATGTTTCACTGAAATAGAATTGAAAGAGAAAAAAAAAGGGTAGATATAAGATAATGACAGGCTGATAGTAATTAATGAATTGGATTGAAGCTTTGCAATTAATCTTTTGGATTGAAGTACTAAGATATGAATCTGCTATTTCGGAGAATTTTTGAATCAGAACGTGTGAATTGGTAAGCTAAGACTTTAGCATTGAAATATAAATTTAAATTAACTGAGTTAAAAGGGATTCGAGAGAGAGCGTCCTTTTCTATATTCTTTAGTGATTAGTAAAGATTTCTGTTCTGCTCTTACGTATCTTCTATTGGATTCTAGTAATTACTGACGAGTTAATTAGACTGAAAGATGTCCGTAGAATTAAATAATTAAAGGATGACGTCCCACTAACAGCTAATTATTTTTAGACAATAAATTGATATATTAGGCGACTCTCTTGGTTCAAAATATTTTGTTCTAGCCAAAATATGTCCTCCCACGGCTTTATTTTTAATATAAGAATCCTTGCAGTTGCTTTATTTACTACTCATTAAGAGGGAGTTGTGTGAATATAAGTTGTAATTTTGGTTCCGCGCAAGGATCATATCGAGGAAAAACGATTTGGAAAACACTTATACAAAGAGGACACATCCAGTTTGATCATCCATGGTATCATCCCGTTCTCATTTTTTTATCCTCCTTTGTGTCCACATCCATTTGGTTCCTCATCATACCTTTGTTCATAAGTCTCACAAATTTTTATGCATGCATTAAATTAACGTGGGCTTTCAAAATAATGTCTCCCTGAATAATGACTCTATTTACGAGCCTAGGGGTGCGCTTATCTTGTTTTTAAGTTTACTGCATCTGTAGCATCTTGTAATCGTGAATGTAAAGCGACAGATATCGAGAAGCGAATCAGACGAATGTGAACCAACAGCTGTAAAGAAGGGATTTAAATCCTTCTGAAACAGCTATAATAAGAGAATCTTTACATGTGGAACAGCTTCACGATTGTAGGACTTGTAGTTCTGACGCCTTTTCCCACTTCTTTCATCCAGCCATCAGTTCGATCACTATCTGCATTGGTGATTTTGATAAAAATTGAACAATAATTATTTCCTGCAGCTGGTACCCGTAGAAGGGAGAGTTCACGAAAGAAATGGCCATCAGGTGAAGGTCCTCAATAATGTAATTTTGGGGAGCTGTGATGAAGATCAATGGTGATAAGGCATCGTACGAAATTTCACCCCACAATATTACACCCTGATGACCGGCTTTGTGGTGAGTAACAACAAATCATCTCTCGTGGTATTAATCGCGCCACTTCTTTACATGGATGCAGTTATCATCCTCAGAAGACAGAAAAACGGGATTCATTACTAAAAATGACCTAATGGCTCCGCGTTTTTCCATGCTCCTTTCCTGTAGGAGCATTGCAGTCTGGCGTTTTTGTGATGTCAAGAACAATATCCATGATCATCTTTGTGCAACATCCCAGAAGAATGCAACTTTCTACTAACGATACTGCTACTTACAGATCATGCACAGCGGGCACTTCTATTCGCATAATGTCCGAAATTGTGTCAGTCGGTGTGCATCGCGCTTACCGAACAATTCTTCTATCTTCCATACTAATAAATCGTATAGCTATCCCTGAACCTACTTATCGGGAGCAATAACTTCCTAGTACCGAATTTCCTCAATAGCGTGAAACTCTAACATCTACTCGACAGATATGACGTGCACTTTGACAGAATGACCATTTGCCTTCATGTAATCCTACGATGCTACTCTTCTCAAAGGCGTTCTGGTATTGTAATAGTTGTCGCTATCATCTTTAAGTCATTCTAAATTTCAAAGCTATAAATTAAACCGAAACATTCTAGTCAGATTCAAACTTAAGCGCTTTGTGGAAGAACCTTTTAAAAAATCCTTAGTGGTGTGGTAAGTCACATGTTTGCTGATATCATTGTTACAGACGCGTTGACACTTTATTTTATTTCCAATGACAAGGCAAATACGGATATAAAAACTAGAACAGATAAAAGATGTAACCGAAGTTACTGCCTCAAAAGCTCTCTATCAGAGCAGTAAACCGCCGTTTCATTAGATCTGAACCTCTATCTGATCTGATTAAACCTCTATTCATTAGATCTGCCGAATCACAGAGAGGGCAGCCAGGGGTCGTAAAGATTCCAATGCGATATAAAGGCTCTGCCAGGCGGTCATGACTCGTCAGGAGACGGAATTGAGGGAATTTTCAATAGCCGTGGATTGCTGGAATTATTGAGAGATTTTCGGCCCCCTCCAACTCTTACACTTTATCTTATCTTGAATAAGTAATTTTTTAACTTTTATCCATTAATTATTTGATGTCCTTATAGAATGGAATGAGAGAGCCGAAAACATTGTTTGAAGTAGCGAAACTGTCGCCTCGTTGACATTTTAATGATTTGTATCTCTTTCAGAGACGAAACAATTTCTTAATTTGCATTTAGGTACATTGCTTCTATCTCAATTTTTTTCACTCTGAGTTAAACGCCAAATCATGTGTGTTTTCGAGTTGTAGGCATATTAATAAACTTATTTGTTTTACTATATCATCAAATATAAAACGATACTACTGCAGAATTTCATGTCTGTCCAAAATAATTTTTAAAAATTTCTCATATAAACTGTTGTATTTCTTGACAGAGTTTTGGTTATTGTTTGTAACAGTGTCTTAGTATATGAATACATTATTATGTCGGCATTGGTTTTGTAATGATTACTATGCCCTGAAAATTGGCCGCGGTAGCCTAATATTCATAACATATGTTTCAACCCCCAATGCCTATACGAACCCGTCGTATTGTCGGATTGATGCTTGTCAAATTTGGTCGATGTTCCTAGTCCTTTCGTTGGGGTTGTGTCGAAATTTGGAGAGGGAATTTCCTGCTCTTCTGGCGTCGTCCTCATCACTTGACGCATGTTTAAAATTACTAGGTCCGACGTCAGTAGCCCTCGTGTTGCTGATTTATGTGACGTTAATGATACAATCAAATTATACTTCCTGAAAACATTATGATAGCAGTTTCAATCAATTACATTCAACCAAAATTATACATATTTCTATTATATTAATTATTTAAGGAAAAGATAGGAAAAAAAAGTATACTGAAACTGACATGATCAATTTCCGACTATTTAAGCTATTGTACATATTTGTCAAAAAACGAAACACCAATTGTAATGATGGCAACACAATAACCATTTTTGGGAAGCATGGTTTCATAACATATGTTTCTTCAAAATAATTGAAAACGAAAGGAAAAAACAGTTGTTAAATCTGTAAATTAAACTTTTAACCGAAGTTTTTTATTTCTTACTTTTTCTGTTAGTTGATCTTTGAGGAAATGTACTAACAATTTTTAGTCTTTTTGGCGTCATTAAAAATACAATCTTTTTGCAGTGTGTGAAATGGATGCAAATGAATCTCCTGTTGATGCTGACCATCGCTGGGGTGCTGGTGGGTATCCTCCTGGGCTTCCTGGCCAGGATGGGCGACTACAGCGAGGACGTGGTGCAGCTCGTTTCCTTCCCGGGAGACATCCTGATGCGCATGCTCAAAATGCTCATCCTTCCGCTTATCATCTCATCTATGATATCAGGTAAATTCTAATCACCTTAATATATATACCAAAGTATCGTTGATTTTGAGCTAGTTAATATTACATAATGCAAAACTTCCATCTCTCTGATTAATTGTTTATTCTAAAACTGTGAATTTAGACATCAACTGCATTTATTAATTAACAAGGTCAAATGATTCATTTAGTGGGAGACAAAAAATTCTCTAATCATAGATGAGAATTGAACAGAATGAATAACAAATTACTCAATGAGAAAACCGTCATTTGGTGCATTCATTAAATGTATCAGAACAAATAGATTAAAGCTAACGATTATGTAACTGAAACTGACATACCTGAAATACAATACACTGTGCTCTGCCGTAGATACTGGTAAATTGGGTAGTGCTACATATTGTGAGTTGAATATTATATGTCTATATATATATATATATGTATATGTATGGGTGTGTGCAACGAGTTTGAAGAGTCTCAGCAGAGAAATATGAAGAGTGTCCGATGAAATCGTGTAGGAGTATGTGCCAAATCTTGGCAAACTTCTTACTTAAATGTTTCACAGGAAGGGATACAGGGTCATCGTAAAGAGTAAGAAAGCTTCTATTCTTTCCAAAAGAACCGATAACTTTCTTGACCATTATGCACACATAACATTCTACGGGTCTTTCAACTTTAAATTTGTAGAGCTAGCGAGGGACCACTCCAAATTAAAACCGTCTATTCTATAATCGTTGAGACCACGCATTGTATACAAATATCGAGGAGTTTCATTTAGGAGAAGTGTAGATCTTTTTTCTCTCTCCAAGTTATTGAAAAAGTTATATTACAGACAAAACTCACGATTTAGACGCTTTTGATCGAAGACAAGTTATAAGTGTTGGACGAGTGGGTTAAACAGACATAATTAAATCATTAGTAATTTCGTCCTCTACAATATCACAGGTTGGAAAAGACGGTGAAAAGAAAGAGTTATCGTGCTTATACTGCGAAACATATGCAGCCTTGATAAATCATGATAGTTAGAGACTCGGCCATGAGGTATGCAATGATGCTCAGACTTAGATCAGACGGCCACCAGACTGAATAAGTGATTCAGTCGGACAATAGAAACTGTAAATAGACCGTATGGCCAAAGAATGGATTTTCGTATCATAAAATTAGTTATCGATTGGATTTACAGTCGGTGGTACTTTAGAATCTATAATTAATCAGTGCTTAACAAACTTTACCATTTTAATGCTATTAAAAATATGAATATGGGGTATTTTGCTAACGAACTTTTGGTTAACGGAGATGTCCTTTCAAAGGCCTGGGTGCGACATACCTCTGATATCGGTGCCGCGAACCCTCTTCCAGATCATCCCCTAAAATAGGAGGCTTTCTGTGCTGCACAACCTGGACCATATATATGAAATATTATCCTTCAAGGGGCTTCTAGACATATATTCACGCCACGTAGGCCAACCTACAATCATTTAGGGAAGAAGAGACTCAGCCACTCCCAAAGTCCAGGTCCTAAAAACTATTGAGACTTATCTACCCCTCCTACTTACATATTCCGAGGTATTAGGTCTAGGTATTAGTCCAGCCCTATCGTCTGAAGTAGACAAACTGTGCCACACTCATACCACAGCTCCAAACCTCGGTTCACGGCCAGTGTTGTTTTCTCCGACTCGTGAGGTCGATCCTTGATGCTACTAAAGCCCCTTCTGTAGCGGGATTGATGCACTTTAAATTTGGTCGAGGTCCCAGTCCTTCCCAAAGCGTGGTGTGGAAGTTTCGAGATACGATCTATTGTACGTGCATCAGCCCCGCTACTTGGCGGGTTATTTGTAGTTTCGAGACTCGAACCCACACACACACACACACACGACTCTAAGGAAGCAACGCCGACCGTGAGTTCGCGACCGTGACCACTAGACTACCGCGGCCTCGTTCAGGTCTGAAACTTGTATCGCTTGATATTTTTTAAGCCGCTGACCCTAGTACAAAAGAATTTTTTTAAAAAAATTAGAATATAATAACTTTAGAATAAATTCATTATTGACGCACTTAATATATATACAAATGCAGATGAGAAAATTAAATAATTTAATTAATAATAATAAAGTTGAATTATGAACATATCTAGACGCGTACGCCAAGGCTGTCAGTTCATCATTGCTAGCTGTTACATTCCTGTTTTTCGATGCAACGAATTTGCGAACCTAGTTGATGACAGACTGTCATGAGTCGTACACAAGAGCATTGATGCTATAGAAACGATCAGTTATACACCGTCCATTCGGATTTTTTTTAAAAAAATAAGATAAGATATAAATTCTAAGATAAGATAAAAATAAGATAAGATATAAATTCTAAGATAAGATATAAATTCTAAGATAAGATAAAAATAAGATAAGATATAAATTCTTTAATATTTAAATAATTTCGACTGTCCTTTTATGATATAAAAAATAAGTTATAAAACAAAATCAACACATGCAGTCATTTAAAAAATCTTCATGGGCCAATGTCTGATTTTCTTTCCACCCTATTCTAATGACGAGCACAACGCATGGGGTAGTACCTTCGTTTCCTGAATTCCACATCGCGCCTTTGTTGGAAATTTGTTTTATTTTAATGTGTTTTATCAGCTTTATTACTCAGTGCAAATATTTCCTGCAAAACTACTGCCAACCGGTTATGAAAACGACATGACTAAATGTTTGAAACGACTTACAATGATTGAATGTTTAATAACTCTATTTTATGCAATTATAAAACTAAACTGGAGCGGAAAATCCTTATTTAAGAGACAACTCATTTCTCATATGAAATTCTGCAGACACAACTGTTGGTTTATATTTATGGAGCCTATTTCATTACGTGATCGGAAAGAGTGTTCAGTTGTATCTATCTGTGATAAATGCAAGTCATTTATTCCGAATTCTTTTATCCAAAAAAAGTTAACTCTCTTAGTTAGTCGTGAATTATGTGTCTATTCGTTCCAATAACTCTATTAAACGTTTCTATTTAATTAGTTTACAAAGTGACGAAGGCAATTACGTGATATCGGTTGAATGCTTCAAGGTTGTATGCCTTCTAAGTTATGCGTAAATGATTCATCTAAACATGAGAAGAATGAATGCGAAATATATCATTTCCTAATTATTTTCATGGTCGCGGTAGTCTAGGGGTCACGGTCATGAACGCACACCCGGCGTTGTTTCTGTCGGATCGCGAGTTCCTCCCTCGATGCTGTGATAGACCCTTCGTGAAGTGAGACTGGTTGAGGTCCCAAGTTTTCCCTTTGACGTAATGTGGAAATTTGGAGAGGGATGTACCAGCTCAGGTGTCTTTCTCGTCACTTGACCCTGTCGGCAATAATCCTTGCGTTGCTTTTAAGTGAATGTTAATAAACAATCAGTGAAAAAGATCCTGATTATTTTCAATATTTTTTTAAAAAAGTCCAGCCGGAATTTTAATGATGGGATGATGCATTAAACAAGCATCAAACAAGAGTGTTTTTGAATAACGTTTCATTAGAAAGGAAAATTATCCATCCAATGTACAAGATAATATTATGCAAAACAAGATAATATTATCTTAATTAGTAGATTAATACCGCGTGGAATGAATACATATATATTATTAAATAATAAAAAGATTAAAATTTTAGTGAAAGTTTTGGTACTTTTCCATGGCGCTGTCACAAATCTCGCCAATCAGACTTAATTGGCAACAACGCACAGTATACAAATAAAAAAAGTTTGTGCGCCATTGAATTACATTGATTAAAACTGACGCCAAACGGCGTCGGTTGTATCATTTTTGGCCACTTTATTGCTTGTGTCGGCGAAACGGAAAAGTATCAGATTTTCTTGTTTTCTATTTCTTTGTAAAATAAAAAGTTTTGATTTGAAATCATGCATTATCTGAGCACGTGAAGTCCATTCTAGTCGATTAATCAATTGTCTGGTTCGTACCTCCGGAAATGTCAAAAAATGAGTAATTTACGCGTCTTTAACAATTTTAGCGATATATTGAAATTTTTGTTTCTGGTCTCGGGTGATGAGTCTCCTTTCTTCTAGTACATACATATGTATGAAAATATAATTAAAAGTACTTTAAAACGCAGGGCTAAGAAGAATTTATATATGAATGGACACATGTGTGCAATTAAAAATTTTAAAACTTATAGTGAATGAAATTTAATCTCAATGTAATTCGAAATACATATGCGTGGATACAGACGACCAATAAAAGCTCATATCGTATATTAAAGAAATAGCTTTGTTATTTAGTTGATAATTATGTATCTTTCGTCTATCGATTTTACAATTAGCATAATAATTTATTCGAATATATTTGCCGAACGGAACATACTCTTAATATTATAATCACCCATTCCAAGCAGATACAATTAATTCTAAAACTGCAAAAAATATATTCGCCAGATACGTATTTCGGACGAAAAAATTATGTAACAAATAAATACATACATTGAAATTGTTTAATCTGCAGGTCATATTATTACAAATACATTGACAGGGCAATTACACTCACAAGACAAACGAATTTTATAAAACATCATCAATCGAAATATGACTGAGAAAATAGCTACACACAGACAAATAAAGCAAATAATTAGAAGAATATTATTTTGCTTAATGACACATTAACATAAATGATAATATTACAATACGCAAATTACGTAACAATTTATTTGAACTGTTTTTTTATTTATTTATTCATTCATTCTTACTGCAGAATACACAATTTTGAGCCCTACGAGATCCTTAATATGACACAGGACTCAAAATATTTAAATTTCTAGTTTTTCTTCCATCTTCCAGAAATTTCGTACGAATATTTTTTAAATGTGCGTAAAATTCCTTTTAAAAATTAATCCTAACTTTTTCACTTATTAAAATTTTTTCACATATACTTAAATTGATCGTTTTGTGGTTCAAAATATTGTTTTCATAAAACTTATCTACATATTTAAGTACACAATAAATAATTTGAGGCATGAGGTTTTGATAGAAATTATTAAAAGAACATAGCAAGAAAGAGAAATATTAATGTTTAAAGTAAAAATAAATAATTTAGCAAATTATGTTAAATCACTTCTTTTAATAAAATATAAACTAAATTATTTTCATTACGAAAGTCATACTTTAACATTGAGATATCTATATATTTGTGTATCCTTTTATGCGGGAATAAAATCACATTTATAAAAAAAATAAGTATGTGTGTCCCATTGGTATTCAATATTCTTATTTACATTCGTAAATAATGTACTTACTTTTAGGTACATCTTGCCTAAAACCTACTGCAGTTAGAATTTTGAAAATTTTCGGAGTCCTTATAAACGTTATATTCTATATACCTAACATAATTACAATTTCATAACTCAAATTTTCTTAAATTTTAAATTTTATGATTCAAATTTATACAAATATTGTACAGTTTTTGAATTTTTTTAAATATGAATGTTTATGGAAAAAAAAACTGTGTTCACTGTGTGGGAGCTAATTTCTTTTCAAAATATGCAAAATATCAGCGCGACAAATGAAGAAGATTCTAAAAAAATATCCTTTTAAAAAAGGGCAAATGCAGGTATTTTTCTTTGTAATATAGCGTGTGTGTTTAAAAGTTTAAAATCAGTTTTCTCTCTCTCTCGAACGTTTTATTTATCAATTTCTCTTAAATAATAAATCAACGGAATTGGCGAAACGCCCTTTATTTGTTGCAAGTTTAGAATCCATTTTTTTTTTAGATTTCCATTTATCAATTTCTCCTGCATAATACATCAACGGGATAGGCGAAGCGCCCTCTATCTCTTACGTTTAAAAACCAATTTTCTAGCGTTCTGTGTATCAATTTCTATAAAGTAATACATCAACGTAATTGGCGAAGAGTCTTAAAATGCAAATTTAGATAATTTTATGTATCAATCTCTCCCAAATAATACATCGACGGAATTGGCGAAATGCCCTCAATGTTTTAACTGTGAAATAAAAAAAAAAATGAAACGTTGGAAGTGTTTCAGTTTCTGAGTTACCCTAATATAAAAATAAGGTATTTGATGTTTGAAAAACTGTTAAATTTTAATACATTTGTCCCTAATGACAGATAACTGTTTAAAAATCATTATTTATAACTAACGTACTTTTTCAATGTGTTTTGCAGGTCTGGCCCAGTTGGATCCTAAATCCAGTGGTAAGATGGGTGCTAGAGCTCTGATTTACTACTTCTCTACCACCATCCTGGCCGCCATCGTGGGTATTATCCTTGTGCTCATCATTCATCCCGGAGACCCCTCCATCAAGGAAGAAGTCGGAACTGGAACGGAGGAGAAGAAAGTCTCCACCCTCGATGCCTTCTTAGATCTCATTAGGTAGTTACATCCTCTGAGTGATTGTGTGAAAAACATGCATATTCATCCATTTCATGAATAAAACACCAACATTAATAGATTTCCATTATCGAGTTTCAAAATTATCTAAAATTTTTCTCTTTGGAGATCGCAGTGTTGTGATGTGTTTACTATTTAATTGCAGAACTCTCTCGATAATCTGGATGATATTCGATCATAGCGTCTCCGGATTACTAGAAAATCACTAGTAGTCACGCTTTTAAACAGGGAAAGAAATGTATTATTGCATTAAATTTAATACTATACTCGCAATAAAGTGTCAAACACACAAAATAACTAAAACTACCAAATATTTACAGTTTTGGTATTGATAGCCTACTTTACTCTTTTGAAATATAAGGTATAAAGTAATGTCGGTAAAAGAGTTTTGTCTGCCTCTATAAGAACGTCGGATTACTAGCAGGGACGTATGAGGTGTGGCTATTAAATAACGAGACTGACGCTGTAAAACATTTTGTTTTGATTTCATGCAGATTTTCTTAATATCACTCACTTTCTATATACATTCCTCCTTCATTCCTACAACGTTCCAAGTGAATCTTCCATTGTTCGAAACTGTGCTGGAATTCTTCTTTTGTCAGCTCCTTCAGGACGCGTACCACTTTCTCTTTCACGGCTTCAACGAACTCAAATCTTGTTCATTTCATTTAGATTTCACTTTTGGTATCAGAAGTCACATGGCGCGAGATCCGGCAAATAAGGTGGATGGTCTAATAACACTTAGATGCTACACTTGCCTAACCTCTTGACAGACAATGTTGAATGAGCAAACGTATTGTTTTGGTGGGAAATTTTGCCGTGCTGAATTTTTGTCAATTCCTACAGTCTCAGCAATATTTAACTGACAGTCAGATCGAAACAGATTACCGATGTTTTCGATATTGCCATCTGGTATTGACGTGAGAGGGCGCCCCGGGCGTGAATAATCTTCAACGCCTTCTCGGCCACCTTGAAAACGCTTAAACCACTCAAACTCATGTGCACACGATAAACATTCATTGCCATATACTTCTTTTAATAAATTATAAGTTGTTTCAATAGCGGGTTTTCAAGTTCCACGTAAAATTTCACAACAATTCGTAGCTCACTTATCTTTTTTCTGACGAAACAAAAAATAACTAATACGAATGAAAGCTACGGCTATACGGATTTATTTACAGAAGCGAGAGGCACTGCATTTGAAAGAGAAGACTTCACGCTAAACACATGTCGGTTGGCGCACCCGTCAAATCTTGTTATTTAATAGCCACATTTCGTTTCAATGAAATGACGGATTACAGAAGAAATACTGCACTTTTTTTGTATTATTTGAAATAAAAATTCCTAATGTTTAAAGCTTGGGTAATTCGCGATTTTCTTTCGCCACTAACTTTAAGAACTTTTTTATTCGAATTATTTAAAATTAAACCTCGTCCCAATAAAATAGTTCCGGCTCTAAGCCATTGCTGGTGAACTCAGTGCCCTTGGGTAGGAAAATTTTTCTTTCCATTTTGGCTTTGCTAAAAGATGTTGACAAAAAATATAGATATGTATTTTTTATATATATTCTGCGTATACCTGGCTTTTAGTACTGGAGCTTGCGATATCATATTCTTTGTTGGAAAAAATAACTGACAAGCTGTTATTTAGTAAAAGGTACCATTTAAAAACACATTACTTTTCGTTTTTTAGGAATATGTTCCCCGAAAACTTACTTCAAGCCTGTTTCCAGCAAGCCGAGACGAGTTACAAGAAGGAGAAACCGAAGATCGTGAAGGTGTCGAACGATTCCGAATTCGGCACCATGATCAACGAGACGCAATACATTACGAAAAGAATCCTCACTTACAAGGATGGAACGAACGTTCTTGGTAAGGGTTGACCTTTTCTGAGTAACGAACCGATTAACGAGAATTCTTTAAACTGTGGATGTAAAATAAAAGACTCAATATAATAAGACATTTTATTTGATTCATGTATACTGCGTGTGAGATTTTATTCTGATCATAAGTATTATATATACAAAATTAAATTGTTTTATAACAAATTATTAGTATGCTTATACACGAATAATTTTTCACAATAAAAACACATATACAACATATGATTAAATACGGGATCCTTCTGTCATCGTACAATTAAAGAACTAGCTCGTAAAAACATTAATCATCAACACTTCGGTCTTTTATATATAACTGGTCCTTAATATTTATGTAAAATAACGACAACGCAGAGAAAAAGCTCTTTCTACGGAGGAATTTCATATTCCAATTTGTTGTTTTAATAATTTTTATGGAATCGTATTCTTTTTGAATATATATTTTTTCACATTGAAAATGCTCCAGGTCGTTTGGAACGATGCTATAAGTGTCTTTTGTACCAGAAGCGAATTATTCTGTTTTGTTTCTATTTTTGTTTTCATCAATAAGCTCACCTCCCTTCCCGCCCACATATAACGTGGTTTCAGATATCGAAAGTATTGTTCATACAGAATTTTCTGAATCAACAATATTTATAATTTCTGTACATACCTAGCTCAACGAAGTATATTTATTATGTTTATTACGCGATTTTTTTTGTTACGAATAGTTTTGTGTTTGCATTAAACATTTATAGATTTTCGTTATCATTTGTTTTCCATTTTTGTTTTAATATTCTTTCTTCCTTCACATTTTGATTAATAATGAATGCGCTTTTGTAGAAAACACTATTAAGAATCATTTAAACATTTTTTTTTCAGGTTTAATCATATTTTGCATCGCTTTTGGTATTTTTGCTGGCAACATGGGACCCGACGGACGAATTATGGTTCATTTCTTTGTCGTTTTGAACGAAATTGTCATGCGCATTGTATACCTCATCATGTGGTAAGGATGAATATTTTAATAATCAACTCCTGTGAGAAATATTAAGCAATCAAACATAAATAAACACTAAAATATCATATTTGTGGAACTATTTCTCTACATAATAGCGGTTTTTTTTATAAATATTTGTCTACACATAGTTTAAAAGTGATGACATATATTCTGACCATGAATTCCATGTAATTACTTATTCTATATGTAATATATCTAGAGTTTAAGGCCTGTTTTGTAAAATACTATTTTCTTCCACATCAAGCCATTTCGTATTCTTATAAAATAAATTGAAACAACTTTATAAGTTTTAAAATGTTATTACATTTATTGACATCTAAATTGTCAAAGCATTAATAAAGTAATGGTACTGTAGAGCCTTGGTAAATAGAGTTCCTTTAACTAAGATCTCAGGATAATCCGAATCGGTTTGCACGAATAATGTTTGGGGGGGGGGAATTTGAGAATTGATTTTTCCAAATAACATTTATTTGTTTCATCCGCATATTTTCAGATATTATTTTCTGTTCTGAAATTTTCTAGCGGCTGTGAAAATGTATGAAAGAAAAGTGGAAGTGAAGGGACTTTACAAATGTTATGTTCAAAGTCAATGAAATCTTAATTACACCTCCAATCAAATTACATACAGAGCTACATTATCTAAATGGAAAATGCATTAAAATAACTCTAAGCACATTTCTATTATTTACCTATTAGACGTCTTTACCGTCTTGTGTGAATATAATTCAATCAATAATTGTCATATTTTCAATAAAACGGAATGGCTCTGGTCTCAATCAATTCGATTTAATGAGATTTCACTGCATTAAAAAAACCATTGAGTATTTTTTAGAAAATTGCTGTATTCAAACAATATGGTTAAAAGTAAATTTTAATAATTTAAATAAATTTTAATAATTTGTTTGATTTTGCAATAATTTCCCACTGGCAATATTTCTTATTTTCTGCGCATGGGACTATGAAACCCTTCAATACAAATATTCATTAAAATGTTTTGTAATAATTGTTGCTTTGCTTATTTATTCATTGTAATCAAACTGTTTTTCGTCCCTCCCTCAGGTACTCTCCCTTCGGTATCATGTCTCTGATCGTGGGCAAGATCATGTCTATCGCCGACCTGGCCCTTACCGCCCAGCAGCTGGGCCTGTACATGCTCACCGTCATCTTGGGCCTTCTCATCCACGGAGCAATCACGCTGCCTCTCATGTACTTCCTCATCTGTCGGAAGAATCCCTGGACGTTCTTCCAAGGCATGCTGCAGGCGTGGGTCACTGCCCTGGGTACAGCCTCCAGGTAAGGAACATACCATCCCTCTCTGCGGTAATTATCATCAGGATTTCTTTCTTTCGTGCTTCGGTTTGAGATAATTATTAATAGTATTTATGAGCTATTCTTGTTTCCCTTTGCCCTGTACAGGGTTGATTCGAACCAACGAAAATCGGGGAATTTAAAATGACGCTGTATCGATGAACTGTTAAAGATACTGAAATATTCCTGGTGTTAATGGATTCAGGAATTTAAGCCAGGGAGCCCAAAATATAAAATGTGATATTTCATCGTTTCAACTTCCTGAGAAAAAAATTCCAAGTACTTATGAATGAAGTGCTTGTGCTTTTTATTAAATTATCAACACACGAAGGTTATTATTTTTAAAAATAAGGTCTTTTTGTGAAAGAGAGGGAGAATGAATGAAAGATCGAAGCAATGTGCATGCGCGTATGTTCCCAGGATTCTTTGCGCCTTTATACGCCATTTGCAGACGTATCGTCTGTCTGTGTGCTGATCTGTAGAAATTTATACCATTTAAATAATTTGAGTTCATTTGGGATTCGATTCTTGAGAGCAAAAAACTTGACAGCAGCCAAAATTGAGCATCAAATTCGTGATGTTTACGATGATAATGCTATGAGAGACAGTAAAGTTATATAGTGAATATGAATGTTTCTGTATAAACACACACAAGGTCTAATCATGTCTTTTGGATGGGAATAACTGGATCACCCACCTTACAAACCAGACCTTGGCTACGAGATTTTTCACTTGTTTTGGTACTTAAAGGAGTTCCATGGACGGGAAATGGTGAACGATGACGAAGTGAAAACTGCAGTTATGGATTGGGCTTCTTCACAGGCGGCAGATTTCTGTGACGTTCAAGTTCAAAAACTTGGTATGACAAACGTTTGAACAAAAATGGAATTATATAGGAAAGTAGATAAAGTACTTAGAATTAAAAAGAATACTTTAATGATATTTGCCTCACTTTTCTTATCAAAAATGGACTTTATTTAACAAATATCCCATCCCTAGTGTATTACGTATATTTGGACTTGGAGGAGCATGTGTCAAAAGATGGCGTCGCACAGTATTGGCGATGCGAAACCATGCGTTTGCTATTCAGAAACCATTTGCTATCCAGGCACCATTCCTATTCAGGAACGGCCTGAGGAAAAACAAGGTCTGATGCGATGTCAACTTTCGGAGATTTGGATTTCCTACAATGAGATATAATTTATTTAATTTACATTACTTTGAACTGGTCTGTATGAAAAAGAGTACAGGAAATAACAATATTATTGCAAGTATATAACGCACCACAAATAATAATATATACAATTAAATAATGTGATCTGCAGACGGTATTTTATAGACGCATTAATTAAAGTGCTCGGCGTTGCCCGACTATGCGCAGAGGGAGGAGACTTCACTTGAGATATTAAGGTTTTTTTTTTTTTTTTTATTTGTCAGGTGGAGAGTAACATTTCTCTTCTTTTGATTCCAAATGAATTCTGAAATATTTTACTGAACTGGAATAAAACTGCAGATTTTTTAGGTTGAAACCGAATATTATTTTTATCCCATCTTCTATCACAAAGTTTGAGAGTCTTAAGAGCGTAGTGTTTTTCATTTGTCCGTCTGGAGTTTAAACAAACCAATTATCTAGTCTGCCGACTGTTGGGCCTTGTCTCTATTTGCAAGTTTCGTTTAATTGGCCAGGTGAAAAACATGACATTTGCGAGTAAATGCTTACCATACAAATTCATTGAAAAACGTGCTCTAAATTTTCATTTTGACAGAAGTAAAAACTTTCGATATACTTATAAAAAACAAACCATAAAACTTTCTTTTATTATATACAAATTACACATTAAAATATATTTCGATTAATTAACTCGGGGTTTGAGAAATAAAATATTTTTAATCGATCGTGTTTTCAGTCTTGGAGTATACGCTTAGTATTTCAGAATTGCCAGATATGAGTAAATACCTAACACTTACAAATAGAGATTATTTGATCCCTTGTAGAGTTTTTCACAATTTTATGTAGACAGCGACCTTCCTCTTCTTTTGAAGTCAGGTGTGCTAAATTTCATGATGATCAGAATAAAACTGTAGATTTGCATGAATTACGCACAAATGAACATTCTTTTTTATACACAACCAGAATATAATATTTATTTGTTAATAAAATCATATGAAACACAAATTATAAACTCTAAAAACTTACAATTTTATTTAGAACCAAAAAATTAATCACTTCTGAATTATAAAACCATAAAGCTAACAGGATAACCAAAAATCAAACTAGAATTATTATCAAAAGTAAAAAAAAAAAATTCTAAATTAAAAGAAACCAACAATTTACTTAAATAAATTAAAATATCAATTTTAATACACCCAAAAACCATTAATCAAATTTGCAAACAACACACACACACACACACATATATTCTAAACATGAAATCTACATTTAAAAGTGGAATAAAATGTTTGGCATTAAGAATAATCGAATAAAAAGGAAGATGTTAAATTTAATTTATCACATACGCACACATACGAGTGGTTCTGCAACCTCGAAAGGCAGACAGACACACATTACCTTATATCAAAATATTAGGGAAGTCATGTTTTCCTTTCTCTCTATAATGTGTATATTTCTATTCGTACTTCCGATATAATACGTTTATTGAACAAGATTTATTAATATACTGCATTAAACACTTTTTTCCCTCTTAAGACCGAATTTTTTATTTATTTGCACACCTTGTGATAAAAAATAAAAAAAAGTGCATCAGCCATCACAACTTAAGCGAAAGCATGGTTTTTACTTTTCTTTCTTGTCGATGCTACCTATCTGCAATCGTAGTGATTGACTCAAAGCACCCAACCTTGCATTGAACTTTGTCGACGTGAAATGTTCGCTAATTTTATGATGACATTCAAATATATGTGTATTCGGATTAAAACCGAAAAATTAAAATATAATATGAAATCATTTTAATTTTGCAAAATCAACCGGTTAGGTGTGGGGCATTCAGAAACACTAGGCCCTTTGCAGTCCAAAACCCTTTGAGCTTGACCTATTCCTATTGAACCTTGATAAGCCAACATGTTGTAATTGTCTATACTACTTATTTTTCTTAAAAAATTGCATATGACGTGTCCGAGTTCTTCTCTAATTCAAATAGGATTATGAATATGATTTCGTGTTCATTATCTTTGCTTCACTGTTGAAAGTTCGACTTGAACACGGGCAGTGTTCTTTTCTGCGAATTTGAATGGAATGCGATCTAAAGTTAGCTTGTAAATATAGGTACATTTATTTTATTTCCTCAAAACTATTTACGAGAGATCTGTATCAATGACCCACGCTTGGATTCTGGATTCCTCAATTATTATTAAATTTTTCCTTGGAAGCGTTGTTTAAAATGTGAATATCGAAGACTTAAAATCTGTCAGTATATCGTATTATCTGAATATTTCTCATTAATTTTACAAAGTCGAATATTTAAATGCATTCTCAATAGAGAATTAAACCTAATGTCTAGAGGCGTAAAAATATCTGAAAGTATCAAGAACCAAATTAATAATGTTATGAAAAGATTAGATTTCATTCTTTTCCCTACCGAAAAAGTGTGAGTGACCGAAAGATGGTTTTACAGGCAAGGAGAGAATACGCGGACAATAATGCTAAATAGGTAGGGGTGACCTTGGCTTCGGACTTGCCGACGCGTATCGTAGCAAATGTAGCCAAGTCGCCAAATTTGGCTCCAAAAGTGTAGTTAGTATATGTAGAGTAGTATTAGAGTACTTCATGTAATATTGGATTACATATTTATGTATTCAAATGATTGTGCGAGATTTTAATTGGTGCTATCTCGTATTCATTGGTGTGTGTTAATTGTTTCCTGTTGAAAGAAAATATATTGCGTTTGCTGGAGCGAAATAAAATTAAGATTTACACTTATAAAGAACTTCCTAATCAACAACACAACAATATGTATATTATTTTTTATGATTAAAAACAAAATATTTAGATTTTTAAAGCGAATATTCGCATATGTGTTTCACTTTATACACTTTCATTTTTAGTGCTGCCACTCTACCCATCACCTTTAAGTGTCTGGAGGAGAACAATCACGTGGACTGCAGAGTAACCAGGTTTGTGCTACCCGTGGGTGCGACGGTCAACATGGACGGTACGGCGTTGTACGAAGCTGTAGCCGCACTCTTCATCGCCCAGATGAACGGAATCACATTATCGGCTGGAGAAGTTATTGCTGTCAGGTTGGACATTCATATATCTTAGAATGAAGTCGGGCAAAAGATATTCAGTTCTTTATGTCTTTGTGATTAATATATTTAAATATCTAGCAATTAAAAATTATAGCTTTAAAGCGAGAATTATGGGTTACATCTGTGTCTCGAATCAACGATTGAAACGAAATGCAGTAGATAATTTTTTTTTTCTCTTGCTTGCGTTTGTGAGTATATAGAGTTTTTCAAAAAGAATCATGGCTTTCAAGCAGTTAAAAATAGAAAGGCAAATATGTGATATGTGTAATGGACAGAACGTAAAACTAAAATACAGCAATTTTGTCAATTAATTACATAAATCAGCAACAGGTGGAACTTTAATTACCATTTAATATTTTTTTAAATATTGCTGAAATTGGCCTGAAAAACCATACATTTGAACTATGAAGCGTAGGTGCCTATTTAAGGGATCTCAGGACTCTTATGAGTGTATTAGAAAATACATCATTTTTCAAACCAATATAACTGACCAATGAAACAAAACAGAGACTTAACACTGTCACCATATAATGTTCATATGATTTTGCATTAGAAGTACCCTTTTCCTGAAGTATGGATAAGCAATCATACAAAATGTATTTCGTTTTACAGTGTTGTAATACCACATTAAAATAACTATGTCCTACCAAGTATAATATGTTTGTTAATCTTTTGTAAATAGTCATATAAAACAAAGGCTGTTGCATCCTTTTCAAGTGTTGCACTTTTAATTTACTCAGTGCGCCAGCTAACAGAAATGTTTAAAACTGTCTTTTGCCTAGTCAGAAAGCTTGATTAAAATTTCGAACACATTTCCAATTAGCAAATTGTTCCTGTTTTCTTATAAATTTGAGACGTTGTAACACATACTTCCGTTTACGATATAGTTTTCTTAAAATTTAGGAATATTCCAAAAATTCTCCTTTTTTTCACGTGAATACGTATAGTTTTTAGCATTACAGTATAGCTGACGAAATATGGAACATTTTTTACATCAGAAAAAAAAAGAGATTCATTGAGATAGAAATGAGAAGTAGTGTAAAATATGCAGTTCTGTAAAGGATAACGAAGTCAGAGTATAAAATTAATGCTCGAGCACTTTTTTTTGTCGGAAAAGTGTTCCAATTTCGGGTCCTATTCTTTAATATTTTTCGAAGACAGACTTGAATGCACAAAAGGAAGACAAAGTAATACGAATATCGTGTTTCCGTGTATAACTGAGAATTATTGGAGTTTTTTCTCAGCTAAATTACGGGAATCGACTTATATTCGGATCCGCTAGTCCTTGAGACTCAGACACTTTTTCATTAGTCGTGCGCCGGCAATAAATCGTCAGATATAGCACGTCTTTATTTCTTTAGTTTATAAGTTTATGCAGAAAATATTTAGAAATTAAGTGCTTATTCTTCTTAAGAAAATGATTTACTTTCAAAAGTGTATGTATTAGTGTTTTGTTGAGTTATTGCCAATACGAAGGCTCTGATATTGGCGATTTTTGTGGTGCACTTATGGAAAAGTATCAAAACAACATACACTAGAGACAATAACAGAATACCGTGAATAATGCGCATATAAAAATAACTACAGAAGAGGAAATATTACTTTTAATCTAATAACTCAGTGGTAAGAACTGAATAGTAACAGTGTGCTACCATCTGATAGGGTTACCAGAGATATGTCTCGTTATCTCTTGGTTGGAGTCTAGAGTTTTAATTTACAATGATTTAATTTAAAAACCTCCACCCTTTGTACCTGCTTGGCTACACTTTTACTTTCCTGGTGACATTTTCAAACGTTAACAGTGTTTTTCTCTCTTCTTCTTCTTCTTTTTTTTATTTTTTTATTTCGGAATAGACTTTTTAAAAAAAAAAAAAAAAAACTTGGAACAGAATTTTTTTTTTAATTTGGTTTAGATTTTTAAAAATTAATGCACGTACTCTTGGTTTATTCTTGGATCGGGTTTTATTCGGAAATACATTGTTTTTCCCGATGAACCAGTTACCAGGACCCTAAAGCGCAAAACACATAGCACTGCTTACATTGTGTGAGCAAGATAAATTTATTTTCTTACAAATTGTAATATTTTAACACTCGGGATTTTGCATCGCAATTAAAATGAATGCCATATTATTCTCGTTCACGAATGTGTTAATGATAGAATTTTTGACATAATCACAAAGGCTGTTAAACTACGCTTTCCTAAGAAAGCGGTGCCGTTATCTAGGGTCATAATGGTAGGTGGATGACGTTACTATAACGTTGTTCATGCAAATCAGCATCAAAAGTGACGTCTTTTTCCGCAGTCATCTAGATAACGGCACCGCTTTCTTAAGGAAGCGTGACTTTAAAAGCTATCCCTTAACACAAAGCTTCAGATTCTCTTTGGTACCCTATATTAACATTACATTTCTCATAAATCAGTAAATTACAAAATATTAAATTCTTTTTTATTTTATAATTAAATCTTCACGGCTTGTTTCCACTATAAGTGTTACAATTTGATATTTTTTTCCTCCAGTTTAACTGCCACTGCTGCCAGTATCGGAGCGGCTAGTGTGCCGAGTGCAGGTCTGGTGACGATGTTGTTGGTTTTGACCGCTGTCGGTTTGCCTACTCAAGACATATCTATGATTGTTGCAGTGGATTGGCTATTGTAAGTATTCTTTCTCCCTCAGTTTGTGTGCATTGGTAAATATGTGTTCGCCCATTGTCAAATAGAAGAATCTTACTTCGGAATATTTTTTTCACTCACAAAATACATAAATTTTCGCTTGATTATATTATGACAAACACAATCCACTCATTATATTGCATCCCTCAAATTTTAAAGACCATATATAAGTATGAAATTATGTGTATGTAAGTCGTACATTACGAAGCATGATTGAAAATTAATACCTCTATGCCCATACAGTTTTCGTTTGTAAATCGATTTTCACATTTCTTGTTGTGCTTGAAAGCCACTTGTGTCATCTATGTAATTTGCTATCCAATGTTTAATCCACTTCTTCCACCGCATGAGTAGTTGGCCAAACCGGTTGGAGAATAATTCCGGTGGTTGTTGCCGACACCAGGATGCATAATAGAAGTTTTCATCTCGTCAGACCTTAAGTGATATCCCTTAAGAGCTTTTTCTATCTTTGGAAAGAGGTGAAAGGTATACAAGGGCAAGGAAACACTTCGCTTCTTTAACCTAATCTCCATGTGGGTCAATTTCATTTCGATTCACACCCCTGAATCCGCCACTGCTGATATGTATACATACACTTCATGATCGTTGTAAAGAAGTATTTTACAGATATATGTATGTAATAATAGTTTTTAAATTTTGGAAATAGTTTTTAAATTTTCCTCTCTAGATATACACATAACTTCTAATATTTACCTATTTTCCCAACACTTTTATTATTGTCTTGCGCTATGAATCCAGTTTGGCACAAATCTTTTCACTAATTTTTTATCAACTCTTCGATACAGTATTCCATTATAAAACTACAAATAAAAATACATTTTAAAAACGTTTTGCTGGCAGTTTTTTTGAAAATAAAAACCAAAATATAGTTAACTCAACATGTATCAGTAAAAAAACACTTTTATGTGGCAAAAGTATAAAGGAACTGAAACGTAAAACATTATTTTTTTTTCTTCAGCCTGTAAGAAATTAAACCGAAAGAAGTAAGAACTGAATTTACTATACAACAGTTTACATCATCATAAATTAAAAAGTGAAGATTTTTTCAATATAGGTGAAACTTTTTGACTAAAAACGAAAGTGTTGTGCGCGGAAAAGTTTTGATTGAAAATCAGAGTTGTGCGCACTATCTAACTTTCTAACTTATGATCGCGCTCTCCGCTTCAATTTTTAGTCAAAAAATTTCAGGGGGATTAAAAATTCTTCATTTTTTTTTTATTTATGTTGATGATAAACTGTGGTTTTCTGTAGATTTTCATTTAATTTCTTATTTGCCGAAAAAAAAAAGAATTAATCACCTTTGCTATATATAAAATGAAGTGTAATGAAAAAAATGATATGGGAGATTAGAGAAGTTAAAGGAGAATCATCAATAGGAGTAGTAAGAGGTTAGAATAGCAAGAGCAAGAAAGAGAGAGAAAGAGGGAGTTTTCTCTTTCTTATTTTTATTAGTTTATTTAATTATTGTACTAACTCTTACTTAAATGAAATTTAGTGAATTGTGACTGGTAGTGGCGAAAACGAGACGTTACAAACAAAATTGTCAAATTAGAAAAGTTCATCAGTTGTTTGAAACGAGTTTTACTTAAATTATGATATTTACATAGAAATATTGTTTTTTATTGTACGGATATTCATTTTATACTGATGGCGACACTGATTACTTATTAATCTTAGCCTTACACTTCAATCATTTTTCATTCATATCTGATGTCTACTTCCTACTTAAAAATTACATTTAGTCTTATAAAATACAAATACATTTAATTTTAAATATCAATTTACTCACCATTATTAATTGAATATTTCTTGTACCAGCATGGCTTGAAATGTAGATATATAGATATGAATATTAATAGGTTTTTTCGCTTCCGTGTGTATGTGATTAGTATTCTTAGCTGTGACTGTAATAAAATGTGTTTCCAACTGCTAAGAATTTTAAGAACTTGCTCTTAGTGTCCAATTAAACGAATTCCAAGGTCAATGGTTCATTAGCCTTTTCTCATGTCATTCACGAATTTGACAGTAATGGAAATCTGTCTGAATACTTCTGTAATGCAAGACTTCTGTAATCAAATATCAGTGCTTAAATTTAGACATGAAATGAACTAAAATGACATGTATATACTTAGTTAATCTGAGATAATTGATTCCCACTTTAGTCAAAACGTTTTAATATCTATTTCATTTACTTTCTCATTATGGATTGCTGAATATTTGCTGTGTAGAAATGTGCTATATGTGAAGCTAACAATTAATATACTGAAAATCACTAAAATATAATTTTTCATGAAGGCTGTTGATTAGTTTCTCTTAGATCTGATTCTTAGAAAGATCTTTTACATTTGAAATTTAAATCTTTTATTATGCAACCACATGCTTCCTTCAGAAATTCATTGTGCTTCTAAAAAGTGGAGCAGATTTCAAATACAAGTGCAATAGACGTCTATTGTATGTGTGTGTTAATATGGATTGAAAGTATTTGGAAGACTTTTCTGTCTCATAACTATGATTAATTTACTTAAATGAATACAAGTTATCATTCTTGGATAAGTGTTTAAAGTTTGTTTGATACTGTTTATTTTGCCTTATCTATTGAAATAATCGCTTAAAATTTAATTAGATGTAGTAGTGTTTGATACCAAACTTTTATAAAAGGTGTATCAAAGAAATTCTAGTTTTTAAAATTTTTATTCATTGTGATTTATATCACTAAAGAATATTTTATTTTTATTATATGTAACTTTAAAAAACTTATAAGAAAGCAAAACAAATGGGAAAATATTTTTGATTATGCCAATGTTTGTGTGCTCATGATATTTAAAAAGAATTCACCAAAATTTTAATGAGATCTTCAAATTCCACATTTTTTAAAAATATGAAATTCGAGCTGCAATTTAGACTCATACACTTGCAGCAAAGACCCATGGTACCTTCAAATATATATATATATATATATATATATATATATATATATATATATATATAT